>JBBPBX010032834.1:20219-33635 GCA_038048925.1 Garcialebias charrua
ATATATATACACATATACATATATATATACATATACACATATATATATATATATTATATACACACATATACACATATACATATACACATATACATATATATATATACACATATACATATACACATATATACACATATACATATGTTACATGCCCTAGGCATATAATTTATTTTAGTCAGGACACAATATTGTTTAGAGGTTTTGAGCAGAGGCATGTGTTGTTTAGAGGCTGTAGGAGCCTAATTGACTGCAGCTGGTGCTCATTAACCTGCTGCAGGTGGAGGTAGTTGCTCCCTCTCTTTATATTAGGTCCAAGCCACACAGCAGAGAGAGTTGAAGCAAGCAGAGGAGATCCATGCAGAGGCGATCCATGCTGCATGAGGAGATCCATGATGCATGAGGAGATCCATGATGCATGAGGAGATCCATGCTGCATGAGGAGATCCATGATGCATGAGGAGATCCATGCTACATGAGGAGATCCATGCTGCATGAGGAGATCCATGCGGCATGAGGAGATACATGCTGCATGAGGAGATCCATGCTGCACGAGGAGCTGAGGTCCCAGCAGCCCCAGAACCAGATGCAGATGAAGGAGCAGCTGATCCAAGCAGCTGCAGCAGTCTGGAAAGGAGCAGTCTGAAGGAGCATCAGGCCTGATGAAGAAACAGCAGACCTGATGCAGGAGAAGCTGAACAGAGGTCTACAGCAGCAGCAGCAGTGAGTGAGATGAAGCCGACGCTGTGAGATGAAGCAGACGCTGTGAGATGAAGCCGACGCTGTGAGATGAAGCCGACGCTGAGAGATGAAGCCGACGCTGAGAGATGAAGCCGACGTTGAGAGATGAAGCCGACGTTGAGAGATGAAGCCGACGTTGAGAGATGAAGCCGACGCTGTGAGAGATGAAGCCGACGTTGAGAGATGAAGCCGACGTTGAGAGATGAAGCCGACGTTGAGAGATGAAGCCGACGTTGAGAGATGAAGCCGACGTTGAGAGATGAAGCCGACGTTGAGAGATGAAGCCGACGTTGAGAGATGAAGCCGACGTTGAGAGATGAAGCCGACGTTGAGAGATGAAGCCGACGTTGAGAGATGAAGCCGACGTTGAGAGATGAAGCCGACGTTGAGAGATGAAGCCGACGTTGAGAGATGAAGCCGACGTTGAGAGATGAAGCCGACGCTGTGAGATGAAGCCGACGCTGAGAGATGAAGCCGACGCTGAGAGATGAAGCCGACGTTGAGAGATGAAGCCGACGTTGAGAGATGAAGCCGACGTTGAGAGATGAAGCCGACGTTGAGAGATGAAGCCGACGTTGAGAGATGAAGCCGACGTTGAGAGATGAAGTCGTGAGACCTGCTGTCGTGCTGTGAGAAGCTGGAGCTGATGACCTGCTGTCGTGTTGTGGGAGACTGGAGTGAGACATGCTGTCGTGAGAACCTGGGTGCTAAGGACCGGAGCTGTGGGTGACCTGCTGGACTTGAAGTTTTTTTTCTTATTAATTGTCCAGAAGCTGGATTGGAGAGGTCCAACATTTTTCTTTAGAACTTCTTTCTTTTTGAGGATACAGAGAGCCTAAAATAAACACTTTATTTTTACCATCTTCTCTGTGTCTCGTGTCCCTGTATGGTACGTGCCTTCGGGTCGTAACATATTATGGGCGCCTCGTCCGGGATTTGAATGAGACAGGAGCTAATTTTTTTTTGTTTTTCATAATTTTTGGTGAAAATAATAATGGGGGCTCGTTGAACCTGTAGAGTGAGTTGTTTGGACTGTCCGATGGATTTTTGAAGATTTTTTTTGAAGGTTTTTGTGGAATTTTGGGCTTTGGTACTATTAGCTGGGAAAGTTTTTGTGTTTGTAGGCTGTAGAGAGTGTTCAGGTTTTGTAGATGGATTATCAGGAGCATTTGAGGAAGCTTAACGCTGAGCTCGACAGGAGAGCTGCGTATAATAGACAGGTGATCTTGGATCAGTTGAGGGAGAAGAAAATGGTTTTTGAGCAGCAGTTGAGGGAGAATAGACTAATTCTTGAGCGGGAGCAGGCTGCTTTGGAGGAGAAGTCACTGCAACATCAACTTGAACAAGAGCTTAGACGTCAAAGTATTGAAGCTGCTCAAAGGGAACTTGAAGTTGTACGACAAAGTCGTCAAGCCACTCTAGTTGAGAGAAATGGTCATTTAAAGCAGGATGTCGTGGCTATGGATTATTTGTTGGTCACTCCTGAAGTGACACCACTGGTGGAGGAAAGTGTCTACGAGGACGAAGATGCTGTTGATCTCTGTGACTGTTTTTTCTTTTTTTCAGAGTCTGATAACGTCCCTGTGAGCGAGTTAAAAGAGGTGAACAGAGAACCAGACGGGGATGATTTTGGTCTGGGTGATTGTTTTTTCTTTGGATCAGAAGTACTGGAGACACAGACAGTTGCTCCTGCTCCTTTGTATCAGTTACTTGCTGTTTCAGGACATATTAAAGGAGTTTTGATGCTGGAACCGTTTGTTGAACATGTTGACCACAATGTGTTTTTTGACTCTCAATGCTTTGTCTGCAGTGTGCCTGATGACAGAGCTGGTGCAGCCGACATGGTATTACTGTCAAGTGATGGAAGTGGTGACCAGTGATGGGAATAACGGAATTACAAATAAACGGCGTTACAAACGGCGTTATTTTTTTCATTAATGGGTAATCTAAGTAGTTACTATGTCTATCGTTACAACGCCGTTACCGTTACAAACACTAAATGGGGGTATGTTACTTTTGTCTTCCGCTCTGGCTCTCGTAAAGCTGCTTGTTACTTTTTTCCCCTTTGAGGGAGGACGGAGCAGAGGGGAGGGAGGGTGGAGGCAGCAGAGGGGAGGGAGGGGTGAAACAATAAGGATGATGCTGATTGGCTAAGATAGTGTCAGGCAGAGGTCAGCCAATCAGAGGTTCTGTTGTTCAGTTCACACACGCAGCGCTGCAGGGAGCTTCAAAGCTGAAAAGTGAAGTCCTGCAGCAATGGCGAGTCTGGAGGGAAAGTTGGCGTTTTCAAAGTGGAAATACAGGCACTACTTTACTCTCCTTGAGGTAAAAGGCAAGAACGTGCATGTGAAGTGTACATTATGTCCCGGAGGAGCGAAGTGTTAGTCTACGTCCGTTGTAATCTGATCTGATGATGAAGCATCTCACAACTCACAGGTAATTCAGATTTTCAGTACTGTTTTAAAAGTACTCCATATTGTTAAAATGGTTCTTTTGTTTTTAAGAACATACTTGAAGAACCAGTTGTGTGAGGGTTTGATTTTATTTTACACTACAAAGCACTTATTTTAACTGTTTACTTTTATTTCTAAGAAAACACTTGAACAGTACAGTGTGTACATAGAGCTGAAAACACAATTGTTATATTATTTTGTTAAACTGTATTTTGTAATGAAGAAAAAACTTGAAGTATAGTATGTCAACCAGTCATGTTCTGTTGAGGTGCTGTAAGCATTTCTACTTTAAATTCGTAGATATTGTATATCTAAACTTAAACCAACCAACCAAACAATAGCTACTTTCCCTGGTAACTACAGGTAGTCCCCGACTTACGAGCGCTCTGACCTACGAGGTTCCGGACTTACGAGCTGGCAAATTTTTTGAAAAAACGCAAAAAATACAGAGTTTTTCTGTGTTTTTTCACCACAGTTCGTTAGCTAAACATGTGGACACACGTTTCCGATCATTTTTATGCACTCGTAAGCAGTTTTTCGATGAAAAACGAGTGTTTGTAGTAGCGCTAGCAAAACCGTTCCAATTTACGAGCAAAATTCCGGACTTACGAGACACGTGGCGGTCGTTCCGAATTACGAGATTTCCGTGTTACGAGCAACTCGTGACGGATCTCGCTCGTAAGTCGGGGACTACCTGTAATTACTTTTATAGGTGAGTAATTCAGTTACTAACTCAGTTACTTTTTGGGAGAAGTAACTAGTAACTATAATTAATTACTTTTTAAAAGTAACATTCCCAACACTGGTGGTGACACAGAGGTGAATGGTTTCCCTCTGGTTGTCATGATTGCAATACACCCTGATCTTCAGACTGGCATCATGGATCAGAATGTTGGTGAGAGTGCTGTTAAAAAGAGGCCTTGTGATGTGAGACCTGATAAGCGACGCCTTTTTGGGTTTCAGGTATTCTGAAGGCAACTGTTAGTTGTGTGTGATGTGTTTTTTTTTTTTTTGCTTTATTGTTAGTGTTGAGGGTGTAGGTGTTAAGATTTTTTGGTTTCATTTACATGGGTGATGAGCGTGGTGTAATATGGCTGCATCTCCCATGTAATTTCTTATGTGGGGGGGTGTTACATGCCCTAGGCATATAATTTATTTTAGTCAGGACACAATATTGTTTAGAGGTTTTGAGCAGAGGCATGTGTTGTTTAGAGGCTGTAGGAGCCTAATTGACTGCAGCTAGTGCTCATTAACCTGCTGCAGGTGGATGTAGTTGCTCCCTCTCTTTATATTAGGTCCAAGCCACACAGCAGAGAGAGTTGAAGCAAGCAGATGAGATCCATGCTGCATGAGGAGATCCATGCTGCATGAGGAGATCCATGCTGCATGAGGAGATCCATGCTGCACGAGGAGATCCATGATGCATGAGGAGATCCATGCTGCATGAGGAGATCCATGCTGCATGAGGAGATCCATGCTGCATGAGGAGATCCATGCTGCATGAGGAGATCCATGCTGCATGAGGAGATCCATGCTGCACGAGGAGCTGAGGTCCCAGCAGCCCCAGAACCAGATGCAGATGAAGGAGCAGCTGATCCAAGCAGCTGCAGCAGTCTGGGAAGGAGCAGTCTGAAGGAGCATCAGGCCTGATGAAGAAACAGCAGACCTGATGCAGGAGAAGCTGAACAGAGGTCTACAGCAGCAGCAGCAGTGAGTGAGATGAAGCCGACGCTGTGAGATGAAGCAGACGCTGTGAGATGAAGCCGACGCTGAGAGATGAAGCCGACGCTGAGAGATGAAGCCGACGCTGAGAGATGAAGCCGACGTTGAGAGATGAAGCCGACGTTGAGAGATGAAGCCGACGTTGAGAGATGAAGCCGACGTTGAGAGATGAAGCCGACGTTGAGAGATGAAGCCGACGTTGAGAGATGAAGCCGACGCTGTGAGATGAAGCCGACGCTGTGAGATGAAGCCGACGTTGAGAGATGAAGCCGACGTTGAGAGATGAAGCCGACGTTGAGAGATGAAGCCGACGTTGAGAGATGAAGCCGACGCTGTGAGATGAAGCCGACGTTGAGAGATGAAGCCGACGGAGATGAAGCCGACGTTGAGAGATGAAGCCGACGTTGAGAGATGAAGCCGACGTTGAGAGATGAAGCCGACGTTGAGAGATGAAGCCGACGTTGAGAGATGAAGCCGACGTTGAGAGATGAAGCCGACGTTGAGAGATGAAGCCGACGTTGAGAGATGAAGCCGACGTTGAGAGATGAAGCCGACGTTGAGAGATGAAGCCGACGTTGAGAGATGAAGCCGACGTTGAGAGATGAAGCCGACGTTGAGAGATGAAGCCGACGTTGAGAGATGAAGCCGACGTTGAGAGATGAAGCCGACGTTGAGAGATGAAGCCGACGTTGAGAGATGAAGCCGACGTTGAGAGATGAAGCCGACGCTGAGAGATGAAGCCGACGTTGAGAGATGAAGCCGACGTTGAGAGATGAAGCCGACGTTGAGAGATGAAGCCGACGCTGAGAGATGAAGCCGACGTTGAGAGATGAAGCCGACGTTGAGAGATGAAGCCGACGTTGAGAGATGAAGCCGACGTTGAGAGATGAAGCCGACGTTGAGAGATGAAGCCGACGTTGAGAGATGAAGCCGACGTTGAGAGATGAAGCCGACGTTGAGAGATGAAGCCGACGTTGAGAGATGAAGCCGACGTTGAGAGATGAAGCCGACGTTGAGAGATGAAGCCGACGTTGAGAGATGAAGCCGACGTTGAGAGATGAAGTCGTGAGACCTGCTGTCGTGCTGTGAGAAGCTGGAGCTGATGACCTGCTGTCGTGTTGTGGGAGACTGGAGTGAGACATGCTGTCGTGAGAACCTGGGTGCTGAGGACCGGAGCTGTGGGTGACCTGCTGGACTTGAAGTTTTTTTTCTTATTAATTGTCCAGAAGCTGGATTGGAGAGGTCCAACATTTTTCTTTAGAACTTCTTTCTTTTTGAGGATACAGAGAGCCTAAAATAAACACTTTATTTTTACCATCTTCTTTGTGTCTCGTGTCCCTGTATGGTACGTGCCTTCGGGTCGTAACAACATATATATACACATATATATATATATACACATACATATATATACATATATATACACAGTATATATATATATATATATATATATATAATATATATATATATATACACAGTGTATATATATATATACAGTGTATACAGGGAACCTACGACTGCACGGACCTACGAACGAGCCAAAGTTGAAGAATACCATCGACGTACAGCAAAAAGTTCGTGACCTACGAACGAACCAAGTTAAAAATATATAATCAAGCTACGGCAAAAAGTACGGGACGCTATTTTCACCCCCTAGCTACGACAGGATCAAGCTGCGAACGGTTCTTAGGTCCCGAACTCGTTCGTAGGTCGGGGGTTCCCTGTATATATAAACCGGATTCAAAAAAAGTTGGGACACTAAACAAATTGTGAATAAAAAAACCGGATTCAAAAAAAGTTGGGACACAACAAATTGTGAATAAAAACTGAATGCAATGATGTGGAGATGGCAAATGTCAAAAATATTTTATTTGTAATAGAAAAAATTTAATGGAAAAATATGTTAATTCAAAATTTCACAGTGTCAACAAATCCCAAAAAAGTTGGGACAAGTAGCAATAAGTGGCTGGAAAAAGGAAATTGAGCATATAACGAACAGCTGGAAGACCAATTAACACTAATTAGGTCAATTGACAACATGATTGGGTATAAAAAGAGCTTCTCAGAGTGTCAGTGTCTCTCAGAAGCCAAGATGGTAAGAGGATCACCAATTCCACCATTGTTGCGCAGAAAGATAGTGCAGCAATACCAGAATGGTGTTACCCAGCGTAAAATAGCAAAGACTTTTAAGTTATCAACCGTGCATAACATCAAAAGATTCAGAGAATCTGGAACAATCGCTGTGCGTAAGGGTCAAGGCCGTAAAACTCTACTGGATGCTCGTGATCTCCGGGCCCTTAAATGTCACTGCACCTCAAACAGGAATGCCATGTTACGACCGCATGGGGGTCAAAACATATTTAAAGGACACTGGACACAAAATGGTTTAGATGAATTTTTATTAACTAAACTAAGAGCCTCCAGGCGGCCAGGGTCCTCCCACCCGTCTGGAGCGTCTTCTCCTGCTCAGCGTCCTTAAAAGAAACAAAATTAAAGTAAAAAGGGAAAGTTCAACAAATTGGAGGGCAGGTGAGTGCGTCCGAAAAGAACAAAACGCCACCCAGACCGACCCAATCCTATACAGGACCGTCGTGTCTTCCCAGGCGACAATCTACCTGGCCAAAAATCCCTCTAAATAAACAGAAATGCGATAACTGAACTACCGACACCCACACTGTCAAAAGTATCAAATAAATAGAGAAAAATGTGGAAACAGACTCTCACTCTGTTAACTTTAGCTGTCCCGCTCCTGGGCAGCTGCTCAGACACTTCCCTTCAGCATCTAAAAAGAAGAGTCATTCAGAGTACTGCGGTCCAAACCCGCACACCAGTTAAGCTAGAGTCCCACAAAACACTAAGTGCTTTACTACTCACAGCTCTCAATAGTAGCAACTAGTCCTGTAACCAGTGCCAGGCCTTAAGGGCCTATATCAGTTCCAACAGGAGCAAAACAACAACAATCTGAGAGGGTGGAGATCTCTCAGTATTGTTCAATTACCTGACAGTGTCACCTCAGCAGTTCCAGTGAACCTCAGCTGAATTTCACACCTTCTAGTAGACTTCAATAAGCCACCACTCGTTCAACAAGCCTCTCTTGGTACAACGAGTCTCCACATTGCACAAAACACAGCATGTCAGATTATAGGCAGGACCTGCAGGTGAACAGCAGCTCTGCCTAATCAAGCCTGATTGAAGCAGGCTGAATAATAATAAGAAAAAGGTGAGTTCTTCATTGAACCAGCAGGCTGCAGCAGGTTGCAACCAAGATAAATAAAAACAAGGATGTTTAAACTTCTAAATCCCCCAGGGTGTATAACATGCCATTGTCAAGGAAATAACAGAATGGGCTCAGGAATACTTCCAGAAAGCATAGTCAGTGAACACAATCCACTGTACCATCCACCGTTGTCAGCTGAAACTCTACAGTGCAAAGAGGAAGCCATTTCTAAGCAAGCTCCACAAGCTCAGACGTTTGCACTGGACCAGGGGTCATTTAAAATGGAGTGTGGCAAAATGGAAGACTGTTCTGTGTCAGATGAGTCACGATTTGAAGTTCTTTATGGAACACTGGGACGCCATGTCATCCGGACCAGAGAGGACAAGGATAGCCCAAGTTGTTATCAACGCTCCGTTCAGAAGCCTGCATCACTGATGGTATGGGGTTGCATGAGTGCTTGTGGCATGGGCAGCTTGCATGTCTGGAAAGGCACCATTAATGCAGAGAACTATGTTCAGGTTCTAGAACAACATATGCTCCCATCTAGACGTCACCTCTTTCAGGGAAGACCCCATTTTTCAACAAGATAATGCCAGACCACATTGTGCAGCAGCCGTGGTGTAGTGGTAATGGCAGTCGTCTCCCGATCGGAAAGTTGGCGGTTCGACTCCCGGGACCCGCACCATGTGTCGTCGTGTCCTTGGGCAAGACACTTAACCCTGAGTTGCTCCCGGTAGGACTGGAAAGCACCTTGCATGGTAGTCTGCCGCCACCGGTTTATGAATGTGTGTAGCATTCAATATATGTGTAGCACTTTGAGATTTTCAGTAATGAAAAGTGCATTATAAATTGAATTAATTATTATTATTATTATTGCAGCAATCACAACATCATGGCTACGTAGGAGAAGGATCCGGGTACTGAAATGGCCAGCCTGCAGTCCAGATCTTTCACCTATAGAGAACATTTGGCGCATCATAAAGAGGAAGGTGCGACAAAGAAAGCCCAAGACAATTGAACAGTTAGAAGCCTGTATTAGACATGAATGGGAGAAAATTCCTATTTCTAAACTTGAGAAGCAGGTCTCTGTCCCCAGATGTCTGTTGAGTGTTGTAAGAAGAAGGGGGGATGCCACACAATGGTAAAAATGGGCATGTCCCAACTTTTTTGGGATTTGTTGACGCCATGAAATTTTGAAACAACATATTTTTCCCTTAAAATGATACATTCTCTCAGTTTAAACTTTTGATCTGTGATTTGTGTTCTATTCTGAATAAAATATTAGATGTTGGCACCTCCACATCATTGCATTCAGTTTTTATTCACAATTTGTTTAGTGTCCCAACTTTTTTGGAATCCGGTTTGTATATATATAAAATTATTAATTGATATTAATATAACAACACAAGATGTTATGATCCACAGTGTCAAAAGCTTTAAGGCTCCCCCATAGCTCTGCGTTCGGCCGTACACTGCTCTACGCGCGCGTTCACCCGCACAGCTCTGCGTTCATTCTCGCGTTCGTTCTCGCGTTCATTCTCGTGTTTTCGCACCAAATTCTTGACGTCATTTGAGCAGCCACAGCGCAGAGCGTTCGCTGATTGGTCATTTGCTGACACGCCTACTGAATTGACAGGTCGGGGGGAGAAAAAAAAAAGCGAGCCGGCAGCTTCACACAGCTTCAGAGGCAGCGGTGTTCTGTGTTTATATCTTATTAAAAAGTCCTAAAAAAAAAAACCAACAACAAAAAACAGGGAGCGCTGGTCCTGTAGCCCATAGCCTACCAGGAAATCTGCAGAACCTCGCGCAGCCACGTAGGACCAGAGTTTAATTCGCTCGTGACAAATTCACTCATTTCCTCATCATTTCAGTCATGGAGTCAACGGAGGAGGAAGCGATCACTTGACTTTTGGCAAAAAAACAAAAGAAAAGGCCAGATCAGGGATGAAAAAGGGGAATTTAATACATTTGCGTCACATACAAAACATTCCGGCGCCGGGCAGTTTATTGTGAGACAACGCGTTTGCGTTCGTAAAATTTGAGATTGGCGCGTACATGGTACGCTTGTGCCTCTGCGCACTGACGGCGTAGAGCGGCGTACGGCCGAACGCAGAGCTATGAGGGGGCCTTTGGACAGGTCTAAGAAAAGTGCAGCACAATAATCCTTAGCACCCAATGCTTCAACAACGTCATTAAGAACCTTCAGTGAAGCAGTCGTTGTGCTGTGTTGTTTCCTGAAACCAGATTGATGGAGAGGTAAGATGTTAAATGAGTCAAGATACTTTTTGATTCGAGAGTTTATCAATTTTTCTAGAACCTTGGCTAAAATGCAGAGTTTAGAGATCGGTCGATAGTTGTTCAGTGAGGTGGGGTCACCTCCCTTCAGCAAAGGAAGAACAAAGTCTGTTTTCCAAGCATCCGGAATGGTGTTTTGGCTTATGGACAGGTTAAACCGATCAACAGAGGACGCCATTTCTTCCGTGGTCCACACTGCTCTCACCCACCTGGATCAGAAGGACTCATACGTGCGTCTGCTCTTTGTGGACTTCACATCTGCCTTCAACACCATGATCCCCCAAACTCTGATAGACAAACTATCTACACTTGGACTAAGCCCCTCTATTTGTAACTGGGTACTAGACTTCTTAACAGACAGACCACAGTCCGTGAAGATCCACAACTTCTCCTCCTCCACCATAACCCTCAGCACTGGCTCTCCTCAGGGATGTGTGCTGAGCCCCCTTCTGTTCACTCTGCTCACATATGATTGTACAGCCACACTTCCAGGCTGTCATATTGTTAAGTTTGCAGATGATACAGCGGTGGTGGGATGCATCACAAACAATGATGAGTCCAGCTACAGACAGGAGGTGGAACACCTGGAGAGCTGGTGCAAAGAGAATAATCTTCACATGAATGTGAAGAAGACAAAGGAGATGATTGTGGACTTCAGAAGGAACAAACACACCCATGCCCCACTGAAAATAGGTGGGTCTGCAGTGGAAGTGGTCTCCAGCTACAAATACTTGGGTGTACACATGAATGATAACCTCAGCTGGAGCAACAACACCACCAGCCTGATCAAGAAAGGTCATCAGAGACTCTACTTCCTCAGACGGCTGAGACGAGCTGGTCTGAGCAGCCCAGTCCTCACCTCCTTCTACAGGTGTGCAGTGGAGAGCATCCTGTGCTCCAGCATCAACGTGTGGCATGGAGGCTGCACAGTTGAAGAGAGGAAAGCTCTGCAGAGAGTGGTGAAGGCTGCACAGAAGTCTGTTGGAGTCAGTCTCCCCACCATCACAGACATTTACACCTCCAGATGCAGGAAAAGAGCCACCTGCATCATGAAAGACCTCACTCATCCAGCACACTCACTCTTTGCCCCACTCCCCTCAGGACGGAGGTTGAGGAGCATCAAGTGTAGAACCACTAGACTGAGGAACAGCTTCTACCCTGAGGCTGTTAGACTCATGAATAAATAAAAATAAAATAAAAAATAAACACTGCAAAATATCACATCATACTGATGCTGATCTGTTTTCTTGTTGCTGTATTCATCTGTGTTCATCTGTGACCATCTGCTCATGCAGACTCATGTTCGTGCTGCTGTTTATTCCCACTATATTAGGCTTAGTGTATTACTAGTTGATGCTTTTCTTAGTTAGTTCTAGATGTTATTACTGTTTTTCTCTTTCATTTGTTGTTGGATGTAACTGGGACCTCGTGTACATAATCTCGTTTTCATCTCATGTACCACATGCGGTGCAAATGACAATAAAGACTCTCTGACTCTGACTCTGACTCTAAATATGTGGGACACCAGTACTGTGATGATATGAGCAGCCAGCCTTAAGAAATAAGGTGGAAGTTCATCTGGACCTGCAGATTTTTTAGGATCAAGATCTTTTAACAGTTTATTTACCTCACTGACTGAGAACGGAGAAAAAGAGAAGGTGTGATTAACTGAGGATTGACTTGTAGGAGGGATTTGATTTGTAGAAGTTTGGTTATTTGATGAAGTGGCTGATTTTCCATTTATAACTGTGTCAAATAATGAACTAGAAGCAACAAAATGTTTGTTGAAACAGTTCAGGATCTCGTGCTTATTTCACACAGGAACAGAGTTAATGATAAGTTGTGATGGGAGGTCAATGATTGGGAGCTGCCTGAGAGAGATTTGATGGTTTTCCAGAATCTTTGAGGGTCATTTACATTTTTGGAGGTCTGAGGTAAGAAATAGTTAGGTTTTGCGGCTTTGAATGAAAATTAATTATTTTAAATTATTTTGCACCTGCTGCATCTTTGTGCAGTTCACAGCTGCAGAAAAAAATTGTCCTCCAGCAGCGTGTCATATTTCTGCTCTGCAGCAGAGAAGTGTGCGTGTCCACTTGTCATGTCCAATCTTACTTTGAAAAACTACGATGAGCGAGTCCACGAAAAACGAACCGCAAAGTAGTGAGGGACAACTGTACAACTATTTTGTAGTTACGCAGCCTGCTATTGATGGCTTGGTGTAATTAATCATAGGCAGTTAAAATTTAATGGCTGAAATTTCAGTTATTTATCTGCATCTCAGCATTAATTGAACGTTTTTCCTGGTTGGACTTTAGGTTTTTTTATATTGAAAGATTTCAAACAATGAAGTAAAAGAAATGCCTTTAAATTCTAATCGTCCCATTTTGCACCCTTCTTTTTCAGAATTATGGTAAATGGTAAATGGAGCTTATTTATATAGCGCTTTCCAGCCCCCTGTGAGGAGCCCCAAAGCGCTTTACAATACCAGCCATCCACCCATTCATTCAGACATTCATACACCGGTAGTGGTAGCCTGCCTTGCAAGGCGCCATCCAGACCTACCGGGAGCAACTCGGGGTTAATTAGTAAGTTTTACCCAAAAAAAAGCTTCAAATTATGGACTGATTGTGTTTGTCAATCGTTTTCATGGTCACACTCTTCTTCCATTGTTTCAGCAGAACCAGGATTTTTTATTTCCTTTCTTTAACGTAGTTTAGTGCAGCTCTTACCGTCCTCCTCATTCCAGATAACGTTTGAGATGCAGAAGGTGGCAGCAAGCTGCATCTTCACATTCGAATGTCCCTGTGGGAACAGAGGACTTAATGAATAACAAAATTCCACTACAGTGTTTCCCCTACCATTATACAGTATAGGCGGGGCGCCCCGCCCCGTCAACAGAACCGAGCGCCCCGCCTACCCAACGCTTCAACCACCTGTCGGCACTGACGTAACGCTAAACTAGCAGATCGCAATGCAGGTGCACTAGCTAAA
>JBBPBX010032835.1:14562-33635 GCA_038048925.1 Garcialebias charrua
GGCACATTGGGCATCCCTAAATAAGACCGTTCAGAGCACACTGTATATGTACCAGCAGTGGTGTAGATATTAGAGTAGTGTAAATAAATGTAAACAGTAGTAATTACATGTAAGCAGTAGTAATAAAAGTAAACAGTATTAATAAATGTAAACAGAGAATGTAAACAGTATTATGATTATAGGCAGTGATGTAATACAGACATTAGTGCAAGTATGAGAAGTAGTGCAAACTGTATGAGCACATGACCGAGAGTTTAGTGAAAACCCGTTTGATGACACAGAGTCTAGTGTTAAAATCTTTGTGTTGAGTGGTAATGTGTGAGAAAGTTTTAGTGTTAAGGCAGTTCAAATGGGAGGGGGGCAGAGCAGGCAGAGTGTTTAGCATCCTGACTGCCTGATGAACAGAGCTGTCTCTCAGTCTGCTGGTTCGAGCCTGGAGACTCCTCAGTCTCCTCCCTGATGGCAGCAGTCTGAAGCAGCTGTGTAGTGGGTGTGTGGGATCACCTGCCATGCGGTGGGCTTTCCGAGTGAGGCGTTTGCTGTGTAAGTCCTCTTCTCAGCTGCTCTCACAATGCGCTGGAGGCTCTTGCGGCAGGATGCAGTACATGCACCAAACCACACCGTGATGCAGCTGGTCAGGACACTTTCTATGGCACAATTATAGGGCCTGTTAATTTTACGTACAACATGCAGCCTTTATTGGTTAAAATTAGCCTGCATGAAACGTGTGTGGTGCGCACACGCCGCTAAGAGTTGCTCTATAAACACCCTAAGAGGCATGGTCAAGCGAATGCTCAACCACCTCAGGTTTTTTTTCCTACGCTGGTGACCGCTCCGCTACCAGCTGCAGGCGCTCTCCTCCTGAAAACTGCCCTGCATATTCAGGAGGCTGAGCTAGCACTAAGGGATTTTCTCTGTCCCTCTTCCTTCCCCGCCCCATCGAATGATCTGGCAGGAAGGTTTTTTGGTGCTGTCCCGGCTTATCGCCCAGACCCTATCTGGCCTTCCTTTCCAGCTGTGACATCACACTGGAACGAGGCAGCAATTGGGCCCGGCAAGCTGATGGCTCCCGTCCTTCATTACCAGAGTGGACGGGTCCCTGCGGTACTTAGCTCTATAGATAAGTTTGGTGTTCTTTCAGGTTATAAGATTAATCTGGGTAAGTCTGTTGCTTCCCCTTTCAATATTCCTCAAGATATGGTGCTACAGTCTACCTTTCATATGTCTGAAAAAGGGTTCAAATACTTAGGCATCTTTATCACTCCTGACCTGAAAAACTTATTCTTATCAAACTACTCCCCCTTAGTTCTGAACATCAAGAATGATCTATCTATCGAAATGGTCTACTTTACCTATATCACTTCTCGATAGGGTTAATACAATAAAAATGAATATTCTCCCTCGTTTAAATTACTTATTTCAAAATCTCCCTTGCTACTTGTCCCTCACATTCTTTAAGTCCCTTAATTCTCATATTTCTCGCTTTATTTGGAACAATAAGCATCAACGAATTAGGTTCTCCACGTTTACTAAACCCAAACACTTAGGAGGTTTGTCTCTACCCAATATGCAGCTCTATTACTGGTCCGCCCAGCTTAAAACTATGTCAGACTGGTTTTCTAGTAGAGACAACTGTTTATGGCTTGGCCTTGAATCTTTATCATGCAGTCCTAGAAGGTTAAGCTCCCTCCCCTTTATCAATAACTTATATCAACTGGATTCAGTAAAGGAAAACGTGGTAGTTTACAGTACTTTATTAGCCTGGCAAGACATAAAGAAATACCTGAACATCCCTTCATCTATCTCGATTCGATCCCCTCTGACTTTAAACCCGGACCTACCAATTTCCATTAGAAGTATTGGCTTACTGAATTGGTCCACCTCTGGTCTGACTGATTTTTCTGATCTTTTGATCCACATTGGCTGTGTGAAGCTATTTCGGAGGCTCATAGAGCATCTGGAAGGGAACCTCTAGATAATCTCAGTGCCCATTCCACGAGGGGTATCTCGTCTTCCACGGCTCTGCATGGAGGGATGTCAGTGGATGACATTTGTACGGCGGCCGCGTGGGCATCACCGTGCTCATTTATTCGCTTTTATTACGTGATGCTTCTACGTTTTCCATGACTCATTCTGTTTTCAGGGTTTTGTCAGAATGATTGTCTTAAAGTTTCATGGAGTTTTAACCTGAGCTCACATTTGTCTGCAGGCAGACGCAGTGTGAGATGTTTTTATTATAAAGTCACAGTTCATGACTGTTGATGTTACTGATCTGTTCCCTCAGCCTCTGGCCCTTCACCAGAGTTCATTCTTTTCTCTGGTGCGCTGTTGCCCATGGAGTGCGTAATTACGCATAGACGGCTGAGTGAGGCAGTTTCCGACCTACTTTGCTCACTGGTTTGTTCTCAGTAGCAGATTTGTTCTCTCAGTTCTTCCCCTCTCTTCAGAGTTCATTCATGGTTCTCTGCTGCGCTGTTACGCATGTTATGCACAATCACGCACACAAAAGACTGAGTGATAAAGCATTGACCTGCACTGTTCATTGTTTTTTCAGCACAGGTTTGTGTCTGTTTCAGCCTGCAGCTTCAGGTCTGTTATCTCAGCCCTTCCTCCACCAGAGGTTATTCTCTGGCTCGCTATTACGCATGGAGCGCGTAATTACGCACACAGAAGGTGAGTGAAAAAGGTGTTATGTGAGCAGTTGCTTCATTTGGTGTCTGAATGGACCCAGTAAGGTATAGACTACATCCTGCTCCGCCTTTAACCCACTAGCGACTGGCCTAAAGGGCAGAGCTTATATGAAATAGAACGTTGGTTACGTATTGTACCCCCAGATTCTATGAATATAAGCGCAGCCCTTTAGGCCCTGGGCCTCACTGGTTCCTAAATGGCTGAAGGAAAAAAAGAGCTATTTGGGAGCCGATTTTCCCGCATCAACGTAATTTTTACGGACTGGGTGGGCCCACAGCAGGTGGGCGTGGACTAAAGTTTTCAGTGCGCGCTGATGCGCGGGGGGAATACCCACTAGCGACTGGCCTAAAGGGCTGCGCTGATATTCATAGAATCTGGGGTTACAATACGTAACCAACCATTTATAAACCAATTATTGGCTATGACCATTTTCATTCATTCTGACTGAAAAAAAGAGCAGTACAGTACTAGTATCAGCCATTTGATGGTAGCAGAGTAGTAGTAGCAGTAAGGCATGCTTTGTGGAGCCAAGATGGTTTAGTGGCAGGGCTTTTGACTTGGGACCCGAAGGACGTGGGTTCGCGCCCCGGCCACTACCCACCTTGGGGTGTCTATGAGTGCACACCTATTTCTCCAGCTCCCCGGGCGCTTTCGGGCTGCTCACTGCACCACCTGGTAGGTGGTTGGGTTAAATGCAGAGATGAATTTCGTCTGTGTATGGGAAACATACGCAGATGACAGGAAAAGACATTATTATTATTATTATTATAATAATAGGTAAACGTGGCTATAATGACAAATTCAAAAAATGTTAAGACAGATGAGTCACGATTTGAAGTTCTTTATGAAACACTGGGACGCCATGCCATCCGGACCAGAGAGAACAAGGATAGACCAAGTTGTTATCAACGCTCAGTTCAGAAGCCTGCATCACTGATGGTATGGGGTTGCATGAACGCTTGTGGCATGGGCAGCTTGCATGTCTGGAAAGGCACCATTAATGCAGAGAACTATGTTCAGGTTCTAGAACAACATTTGCTCCCATCTAGACGTCATCTCTTTCAGGGAAGACCCTGCATTTTTCAACAAGATAATGCCAGACCACATTCTGCAGCAAACACAACATCATGGCTACGTAGGAGAAGGATCCGGGTACTGAAATGGCCAGCCTGCAGTCCAGATCTTTCACCTACAGAGAACATTTAGCGCATAAAGAGGAAGGTGCATCATAAAGAGGAAGGTGCGACAAAGAAGGCACAAGACGATTGAACAGTTAGAGGCCTGTATTAGACATGAATGGGAGAGCATTCCTCTTTCTAAACTTGAGAAACTGGTCTCCTCTTTCCCCAGACGTCTGTTGAGACGTCTGGGGAACTTACTTATCCAATATACATGTCATTGTTGATTTTTTTAACTTTATTTACCCAACCGAGGTCTGTCTGCTTGTTTTTGTATATAATGTATATAGAAATCTGTCATATCCTGTTAGTTTTGAACTGTCAAATCTGTTTACTGTGATTGTAGTTTTCTTTATTTTCTTTTGATAAGTGCAAATGCCTATTGCCAATGTGACGTGTGCTGCTGACCACTTGACCAGGTCACCCTTGTAAAAGAGATCTCGATCTCAACGGGCTCTACCTGGTTAAATAAAGGTGATTGATTGAGTGTTGTAAGAAGAAGGGAGGATGCCACAGTGGTAAAAATGGACGTGTCCCAACTTTTTTGGGATTTGTTGATGCCATGAAATGTCGAAACAACATATTTTTCCCTTAAAATGAAATGTTCTCTCAGTTTAAACTTTTGATCTGTCATTTGTGTTCTATTCTGAATAAAATATTAGATGTTGGCACCTCCACATCATTGCATTCAGTTTTTATTCACAATTTGTTTTTAGTTTTTACTTTGTTAAAAGACAAAGTTGTTATAATCTTAAGGGGACAGAGATGTTTGTAAAACCACAATTCAGAACTAGCTTGAAGGGACGTTCTACCTCAATCCAGGGAATTAGATTATGGAATGGCTTGGAGAATGTAGTTAAAAATGCCAAGTCACTGTTTACATTTAAAAAAATGATCAAAAGGAATTTGTTGAAAAAATATATATGAATTAGCATAATGTGTATTGTATTATTTATTAGTAATGTATTAGTATTAGAAAATTAGAAAGAGTTAGTCATTTTGTACTACTGGTGGAAGATTATTAATGTGCTTTGTATCAATTTTTAATTATGTATTAGTATTAGAAAATTAGAAAGAATTAGTCATTTTGTACTACTGGTGAAATATTATTAATGTGTTTTGTATCGATTATTAGTTACGTATTAGTATTAGAAAATTAGAAAGAGTTAGTCATTTTGTACTACTGGTGAAATATTATTATTGTTTAATCTGATTGTTTGAAAAAAGGGGCAGATATAATAAGATTTATTCTTCTTTCTGCTTCCTTTCATTTTTTTACATTGTGTACGTATCATTAATGGGATTGTCTTGTATTGTGTTTCTTTTGTAAAAAAATGAACAAATTTAATAAACATCAACATAAACATAAACATAAACAGTGTCCCAACTTTTTTGGAATCTGGTTTGTACTTGATTTTTAAATTATATATTTTATTCATTATATAACCCTATTATTTCGATTCCTATATCCTTTATTTTTACTTTTCATACTTTTTGTGCGTTCACAATTTATTTTACTGATATCTGACATCACTGATATCTTTATCACAAAACAGAAAAAAATATAAACCGTTCAGAATGACAGAAATCCATCCCAGGGACGGAAACTTTAAACCGTGAAACTGCAACTAAAATCATCCATCCATTATCTTTTACCCGCTTCTTCCATTTTTGGGTCACGGGGGTCGCTACTCGCTGGTGCCCATGTCCAGCAATCCTGTGCGAGGGGCGGGGTACACCCTCGCAAATCCAACTAAAATCATCACTGAAACGCTGTTTAGATACAAACCTAATCCGTGAAGCAGAACTTTTGGGTTGAAAACAGCATCTTGGGTTTTGTTGTGTTGCAGTTTGTCCTTTAAACGATATCGTTCCTCTTCATAATCTGGATCTGTTGTTTCCAGAAACTCGGACATTTCTTCAGCAGCCTCTCGTTGTTCAGCCTGATGTCTCCTCATCTCTGTTAGACAAAGTTTCCTTTAAATAATGGTTTCGGAACGGGTACAGACGAACTGAAGTCAATAAAATGAAAAGTTACAGAAAATTAAATCGTAGTCTAGTACAGCACATTTCTGTTAGCATAAAATAAGTACTTCTTCTTCTTCTTGTGATGTTTATTCTTCTTCTTCTTCTAAGTGGATTCTTTTTTGGCGGGTGGCAAACAACTTAATAGAGCATTACCGCCACCAACTGGTAAGGAGTGTGTACAACATGACAAAATAAAATAAAATAAAAAAACTACAGTATTCCTTTTATAACCTATTGTACAATCTACACTGTTTGAAAAAAATAACAGTAGTTGGGACTGGAAAGCACCTTGCATGGTAGTCTGCCGCTACCGGTGTATGAATGTGTGTAGCATTCAATGTGTGTAGCGCTTTGAGATTTCCACTAATGAAAAGCGCGTTATAAATTGAATTCATTATTATTATTATTATTATTATTATTATAGCCTGATAGCCTCTATTTCCTGATTCTTTCTGCAATAAATCCACAATGTCCAACTTCATTTTCAGTCTACTAAGATTCCTAATGAAGGGATTTCAATCGGTGCTCAATGATCAGACGTGTCTTAAAAATATAAAGATTTATTGAACAGACACAGGTGAACAGAATAATCAGAGTACAACAAGAAATAGAACAATTCTGATGTGCACAAAAGGATTGTTGAGCATACCAGACCTGTACCGCCCGTGTTGCAAATGCTGCTGGTCTCTGAGATGTTTGGGTCTATGAAGATGCAGTTTGGGCTTCTCTGGTCTCTGATTGGCTTAGAGCATTGATACAAGTCCTGGTGCCTCTCTTGTTGTCAGTTTTACGAACTTGCAGATATATAGCTCTGGTGAGAAGTCTACTGAAAATGTGTTCTTTGTTCTGCCTATTTGCTCAGTCAGAAAGTTTTAGAAATGTACTATTATATGTGTCTTGTGTGTGATATTAATATAAATTAATGTCCAGTTACACTAATTGGTCACCTAGTGGTTTACTAGTATGTGTGTGCTTATAAGTAATCAGTATTACTATATATTTAATTTGATTCTCTTTGTGT
The DNA here is from genome assembly GCA_038048925.1 of Garcialebias charrua. Taxonomy (NCBI): domain Eukaryota; kingdom Metazoa; phylum Chordata; class Actinopteri; order Cyprinodontiformes; family Rivulidae; genus Garcialebias; species Garcialebias charrua. Next base: position 21,481 of record JBBPBX010032835.1, read on the forward strand.
GCCTGTTTGCCCTCCCCCCTAAGGCCTGTGCAGACCAGAGAAGCACAATGGGCATCTATCCCCTGAACATGTTATCTGCATCAGAACATTCTGTTTGTTAGATCTAAAAGTGTGTCTTCTAATGTTGTCTAAGCTACTTTAAGGCCCTTAGACATGATTGCATACAAATTTGTAAGACAGTTGTGAATACTTTGATGTGCATACCTTGATATAGAACCCTTGTGTATTGATTTCAATCAGAATAACATATTAAAAGGTATAATATTCTTCACTAATCAACTCATTTCTTTGAACCTGATATCTCCTGCAATGTAAAATAATGTGTTCTATTGTTTCCTCTTCACCACACTCACATTTCCCCGTCTAACGTTTCCCTATTAAAAATAACGTGCTGTTCAGCCCAGTGTGCCCAATTCTGAGTCGTGAAATTATAGTTTCTTCACTCCTGTTTCATACTGTCCTTCTCCTTTCTCCAATTTTCCTTTGAATTTCATAAAACCACCGGCCATTCTTTTCTCCCTCCCATAATTTTTGCCACCTTTCTCTCAGTTTTTGTTTTATTATACCCTTTATTTCTTTTAAACCAAACTTAACATTAATATCTACCACATCTCAACTAGTGCTCTCCTTAGCCACCCTATCTGCCTTTTCATTCCCCACAACCCCGTGATGTGCTGGAAAATAAGTACTTCTTCTTCTTCTTTTGATTTATGGCAAAATAAGTACTTCCGGACACTTCTTTTCGTTTATTGTCGGATTGCAAACAACGTTCAGGTGCATACCGCCACCTACTGAGCAAGAGTGTGTAGCTCATGGCCTCATATTCCTATACAGTATTCTACTTTTAATATTAATGTTATGTAGATAAATGAACAACTCTTTCCTAACATCTTTTATTTTATCTTTATCCCCTTCAGTCCCTAAAATTCCTCCCATACTCCAAACTCTCCCTGCCTCTTTGACTTTTCTTTTCAATCTGTCCCTTTCATTTGTATATTTAATGCACTCCATCAGTACATGTTCTACACTTTCTGTATTCCCACATTCCACACATCTACTGTCATTCCGTTTCCCTATCAAGAACATTGTATCATTTAGAAGTGTATGGCCTACCCTCATTCTCATTACTATCACCTCTTCTCTTCTACATCTTTCTCTATAATTATTTATTGTAACTGATTTTTGAATTTTGAATAATTTTCTTCCTTTCTTGTCTTCATTCCATCTTTTCTGCCATTTTTCTTTTTCTCTTCCTTTAATAGTTGACTTACCCTCTCCTTTCCCTAACGTTATATTAACTGTTATTTCTCCTTTCAATGCTTTTTTAGCAAGTTTATCTGCTCGCTCATTCCCTTCCACCCCCTCGTGTGCTGGTACCCAACACAACTGTACATCAATTCCACCTCTGTGTAACTGGAATAATGTGTGCTGTATTTCCAAAAGGTCTTTCATGTCGTTTCCTTTCGACTGCATACTTTCTATGACAGCCTTTGAATCGGTGCATACCCTATCAGGTCTAACCTCCTCAATCCATTGCAAGCTAAATATAACTGCCACCATTTCTGCTGTGTATATTGAAAGTTGATCTGATATCCTTTTGGAAATACAAACTTCAAATTCTGGGATATAAACTCCTGTTCCCACCCACCCCTTTGTATTTTTTTGAGCCATCTGTGTAATGTACTGTAATTATAATACGATTCTCTAATGTATTTGCTGGTGTTCACCCCTATTTCATTTACATTCCATTCTCTCTTCATTTCTAGTATTTTCATATCAACTTCACTTTCTGGAATTAACCAGGGTGAGATAATACTATTTGGATTAATCTGTGCAAATTCTATATTTTCTATTCCATATATTTCTGCTAATTTGTTTATTTTCCACCCAAATCCATTTCTATGATATTTGTTATATTCCCAACAATCCTCAATTGTCGTTGCTGCAGGATTTTCTTTACTTCCTTTAAGTTTAATCCAGTAAATTAATGCCAGTTTAGTTCTTCTCATTTCTAACGGAGTTTCTCCACTTTCTATAAGTATTGCATTAATTGGGGTTGTCTTTATTGTTCCTGTGCACACACGTAGTGCTCTGGATTGAAGTCTGTCTAATTTTTGAAGTGTTGAATTTGCTGCTGCTCCATACACTATGCATCCATAGTCCAATGTCGATCTGAGCTCTGTATATATTTAAAAGTGATTGTTTATCTGCTCCCCAGTTATTACCTGCCACTGCTTTCATTAGATTTATTACTCTTTTACACTTTGTCTCTACCTGATTTAAATGACATTGCCATGAGTATGAACGGTCTAAACCATAAGCCAAGATATTTAAATTCACTAACCAATTGTAGGTTGTCCATATAGTAAGAAATGTTCATCTTTTATCTTCTTTTTGTTTGTTACCATGTATTTAGTTTTGCTTACAGACAGTTTGAAACACCATTCATAATACCAGCTCTCTATTTGATTAATTGCTTTTCTAATGCTTTTAACAACATGTGGAACATTTCTCCCCCTCATCCATATTGCTCCATCATCCGCATATAGTGCTGATTTGATGCCTCTGTCAAGATTTGCAAAGATATCGTTAATCATTATGTTGAATAAAACTGGACTAATTACACTACCTTGAGGGGTGCCATTTTCCACTTTGAAGACTCTTGATAATTCACCCCCAACTTTAACTCTTATTGACCTATCCTTAAAGAAGCTGGCAATCCAGTTATACATCCTCCCGTTTATTCCCATTTTATCTAGTTTTATTAACAGTCCTTCCCTCCACATAGAATCATATGCTTTTTCTATGTCAAAGAATACTATAATCATAATTTCTTTCATTTTCAGTGTTTTTTCAATATCAGTACACACACTCTTACTAGAGCATCTACTGTGGACCAGCCAGTTCTAAAACCACATTGATATTTATTTACAAGTTCTCTTTTTTCCAGAACATACTTTAATCTACTAACTAATATTTTCTCCATCAGTTTACATAGATGGGATGTTAATGCTATGGGTCTGTAGTTGTCTGCACATGATGGATCCTTCCCTGGTTTATTAAATGGTAGAATTATGGCTCGTTTCCAACTCTTTGGGACAGTTCCTTCTTCCCATATTTTATTGAACAGTTTTAATATAATATTTAATATTATTTCTGGAAGATTTCTAAACATAACATAGCATAGGTTATCTTCTCCTGGAACTGAGTAACCTGTGTCTTTTAACACCATTTTAATTTCTTTCATAGTTATATGGTCATCAAGTGTTGACATGGATTTATTTTTCTTCTGTCCTACATCATTGAATGTTTTGAGTTTTTGTTCTTTCTGCTGTCTGTGAAGTTGTTCCAGATGTTCTCCACTGTGGGCTGCAGCAAACGCCTCACCAAGAGAATCAGCCTACTGGTAGTCTTTATTTGAAACCATTATCTCTTTATTTTTAATCAGTGCTGGAATTTTAAGTTCACTTATTTTCCCACTCATTTTCTTAATCATAGTCCACACCTGTTGCAGATTTATTTTATATCCTATTGATGAACAATAATCTCTCCAAGTTTTCTTTTTTGCCTCCTTAATGGCGATGAACAAGCTGATTACCATGTAGATGAAAAGTGAGATGAAGGAGTAGAGGTAGAGTCTGCTGAAAAGCCACACCATGTAGCTTTTGTCTCTCATCCTCAGAAAGGTGCCGAACATATCGTCCCCGTTTATGAGAGAAGAGACACTCCGTCACTTTGTCAAACGTTAGAAACTAAAAGAAAAAGCAACTAAAAGAATGAACTTTCTGGTAAAAGAAAAAGCTTTTGTCATGCTGACGTTATAAGGTTTTAATGAAGAATAAAGAACAGAAATTAATTCATTCAACCTTTATTTAGTCAGGTAAATCTTATTGAGCTTCGAGGGCTAATTTGCGAAAGCGACCTGCTACAAACTAAAGAATGATGAACATCAATAGTACAAGTACATTAAACAATAGACAAAAGAAAAAGTAGCAAAAACTAGCAAACATTATAAGGTAGATGTACAAAATCAAAAACAGGAACAAATCAGCATTGGTTTTTGCCAGGATCCCAACAGATTCTGAAAATCATTTAGAGGTCAGGGCCGAGTTTTTGTAAGATATTCCATGAAGCAGGAGCAGAGTAGGAGAAGGCCCTTTTTCCAAGTTCAGTCCTCACTGACGGAACACTGCAGGTGATCATGTCCTGAGAGCGCACACTGTAGCTGCACTCACGAAAAGACATGTAGGAGGAGATGTATGAGGGCAGACCAAGAAGTGATTTAAAGATGAAAATGTACCAGTGGAAGAGTCTGCGTGAGGTTAATGATGTCCAGTTAACCAGTGAATACAGGGTGCAGTGGTGGGTACGATAATCACAGCCAGTTATGAATCTTAGTGCACCATGATAGACAACATCCGCAGGGTGCTTGTAGGAGCATTCATGTAGAGAATGTCACCGTAATCAATGGAGGGAAGGAAAGTCACAGATACAAGGCGTATCCTAGCATTCAGTGTTAGACATGATTTATTTCTGAAAAAGAAACCCAGTTTAACTTTCAGTTTCTTCACTAGGTTTTCCACGTGGAGTTTAAAAGAGAGATGTGAATCAACCAGGATACCCAAATATTTATATGAGTCAACAAACTCAATAGGGACACCATTTGAAATGCTCTACAGAGGCATATTGAAACTGCATGTTTATCATAATGTACCTTGTCGTGGTAAGGCCCGAGTACAATCCAGCCACAGAAGCAGTACCCGACATAGATGATGGCAGCACAGAAGCAAAAACGGATCACGTTTGGAAATGCTGCCCTCAGGGTCAAAATTAGGATCTGAGAAGAAGTGAATCCAGTCGGTTTCTCTAGAAACACATCTGCTTTGTACTCGATGCATCAGTAACAACAAAAAGGGAACTTTATGGAAGTTCTTACGTTGTATTTTTGGAAAAAACAAAAGTACAGAATGACACCAAACCAGACAAGCATCGTGGCTGATCCCAGCAAGATACTGCAAACATCATAGCTGGTCAGAAACTGCAAAAATAAAATATAGGAAAAAATTACAAGACATAATTACAAAGTTTAAGCTCATAACATAAAAAAAATTATCAAACNNNGCCGTGGTGTAGTGGTAATGGCAGTCGACCCCTGATCGGAAGGTTGGAGGTTCGAATCCCGCATCCGCCCACCATGTGTCGTTGTGTCCCTGGGCAAGACACTTAACCCCGAGTTGCTCCCGGTAGGTCTGGATGGCGCCTTGCAAGGCAGGCTACCACTACCGGTGTATGAATGTCTGAATGAATGGGTGGATGGCTGGTATTGTAAAGCGCTTTGGGGCTCCTCACAGGGCGCTGGAAAGCGCTATATAAATAAGCTCCATTTACCATTTACCATTCACAAACAATTGCAAAAGCTAATGCATGTACTATGGAAGCAAAAAGATTGGTAACAACAAAACTGCAAAAGACAAGAATGCAAAACAAAATAAGTTTTTTTCATGAGTTTGCTAATGAAAATCTGACTTATGAGGTAAATTTACAGCTGATACACATTGTGACAACAATGCAATTCTGAAAAGTTGTGCACAACTTCTGCAACAACTTAAATGAACGTGAAATTATCAAAAAGTTTTTAAAAAATGTTTCAGGCAATAAAAACAAGTTTAAATGGGGACAAAACAACCACAAAAATTTGATAGAGACAGATGGAGTTATATTATAATAAATACAAAACACTGAAATATTTAAACCCTAAGTGAATTAAGAGTAGAGATGTTGTGATCGATCAGCCACAAATCATTATTGGATGAGTTCCATGAAAATGTATACTGTATACCGATCAATCGAACAAAGTTAAGTCAGTTCTTCTATACGGTTTCTTAAAGAAACCAAACCGAAACAAATCAAGAACCCGTCCAGAGAACCTGAATTAACTTTGTTGGATTTATTACCTGATTACTGAGCAGGAACTTTGATATACCGATCAATGCCTTTCAGTTCCGATCACAAAAACTGATCACCTGATTATTTCTTTCATCTTTATTAAAAGTAAAACATTATGACAGTTATCAATATACATTCAGACAAAAAAATTCAGGGGGATTATTTAAATGAACACATTTATATAAAGTGCACAACTCAAATGTTTTATAGCTTTGTTGTTTTTTGAGTCAGAAATGTTTTCAGACTGTAAAAAGCTAAGTCTGGTCCTCTGGACATTCAAAAAACAAAACAAAACAAAGCAAAAAAAATATATAAAGTTTGTAGAAACGTTTCGTCTTTCGTCCGAAAGACTTCCTCAGTCTGAGAAGCTGTGTTCAGCTCAGTCTTATAAATAGCACCCTCTCACAGTGGATCAACCAGTTGGCTGATGACAGCCTGAAACCAGCTGCTCACATATCAAGGAGGACCATCAGCCTAACGATGGATCGTTTGCACCCTGATGGTTGTTTGCTATTCACAGAGGGCTGAGTGATACTAGCAATAACAGCATCGTAAAGGCCCCGGAAGAGCTCAGCGTACAGGCAGTACGCCACACTACGCCGCAGAGGCACAAGCGTAGCCCCGCAGGGCACCAACGCGCAAAGCTCAAATTTTACGACCGCGTACGCGATGCGCGTTGTCACAATAAATTGATCAGCGCCGGACTGTTTTGTATGTTACACAAATGAATTAAATTCCCCTTCTTCATTGCTTAACTGGACTTTTATTTTGTTTTTTTTGCCAAAAGTCAAGTAATCGCTTCCTCCTCCGCAACTCCATGACTGAAATGAATGAATGTGTCACGAGCGAATAATAACTCATGTCCTACCTGGCTGCGTGACGTTCTAAATATTTCCTGGTGGGCTGTGGGCTGCAGGACCAGGGCTCCCTGTTTTTATTTTTTAGAACTTTTTATTAACATATAAAATTTAGAAACACCGCAGCGGCTGCAGCCGAGCCAGCTCATGCTTTTTTTTTGTCTCCCACTCGACCTGTCAATCAATTGAGTAGGCGTGTCAGCAAATGACCAATCAGCGACCTCAGTTTGTCCCGTAGGTAGATGCTCTGCACGCAGCTGCTCAAATTACAACAAGAATTTGGAGCAAAAACGCGAGCATTTAACGCGAGAACGAAAGCAGAGCTGTGCCAGCGAACGCACAGAATGCGCGCGTAGAGCGGCGGACAGGCAGTACGCTGAGCTCTGCCGGAGGCTTTAGAGGGGGACAGTTGAACCCGGAGGCCTCCACCCCTGTTTAATGATGGGTGGTTTCTTTTCACAAAGATGGCCTCCTTTACTCCTCTCTCAAACCATCGTTCCTCTCTATCAAGGATGTGAACATCTTCATCCCTGAAAGAGTGACCACTGGCCTGGAGATGAGTGTAGACCACAGAGTCCTGACCTGATAATGTTGATCTTGAAGGGATTTCTCATGTGGTGTTCGAATGACCAGTCTCTCTTAGGAAAATGATGAAGATTTATTGACAGAAACACAGGTTTACAGGTTAACAGAGTTACATCATGAATAAGCAATTCTTTGTGCACAGAGAATTGTGAGCAATTTTGACAGACCTGTCCTCGGCGAGGTTCTTCAAAAAGTGCTGACGATATCTGAGATGTTTTGGAGTAAGAAGCTGCCGTTTGAGCTTCTCTGGTCTCTGATTGGCTCAGAGCACTGATAAGGCGTCCTGGAGCCTTTCTGCTTGTCAGTTCTATGACCTTGTAAATTTATAGCTTGGTGAGAAGTCTCTCGAAACTGTTAATTGTTTGTTCTGCTTATCTGCTCAGTAAGAGAGTTTTAGAAATGTACCATTAGATGTGTCCTGTGTGCGATATTAATGTAAATTAATGTCCAGATCCTAGTATGTGTGTGGTTCATAAGTACTACTTATTTAGTAGTGTGATTCATTAATTGTTTGTGTGTCTGTGTGCTCTGATCTCCTCAGAAGGCCAAGAGAAGCACAAAGGGCATCTGCCCGCTTAGCATGTTATCTGCATCTGAACATCCTGTTTGTTAGATCTAAAAGTATGTCTTATAATGTTGTCTAATTGCATAAACATATGTAAAACAGTTGTGAATACCTTGATTATAGAGCACCCGTGTATTAATCATATACAGTAGTGTATTCGATTCAAATGAGATTAACATATAGAACTTCTAAACGTGTGTATTTCTCTTCACTCCCTCTCTCGACCGATCAAAGATCGGTCGAAACCAACCGCTGAACTCCAGGTGGGCCCCCTGAAGAGGACCCCAATCCCAACACCACACCAAATAAAATCACCCAAAAACAAAAAATCAACCAAATCTAATGCAACCTCCATCTGACTCCAAAGGTAATCAATAACCCCAACACCAAAACAACAATCACAATCCACAAACCACTCCATCAAGACACAAGAGGGTAAATGTAACCATCCCTTTAACCCCATCCTTGGAGAGCTCTGCCTGACCCCCATCAACTCCACAGGTATCTGGACTCGGCCAAATACCTGTGAACCCTCTCATCCGGCAGAGAACTGCGTCTCTGACCCCAAAATCAACCCTCTAGATCAACAATCAAACACACCATACACATCCCAAATTGACCCCATTATTAATCAACTAATCTATCTAAGAATAAAACCCCTGCCAGTATCTATACCAGCCTAATCTACGAAATCATAATATAATCATCACTGCGACGCCATCATCCCACCTCAAAACAAAAATGAAACATGAAACACACCGGAAAACAACAAGACATCATAGAATTAATGTGATTATCCCAAAAGCAACGCCCCTCCATTCCATCACCAAACATCCCCCGCCACTACAGGTATCTGTTCTCTGCCAAATACAGGTGAGTTTGTGCGGCAGGCGATGGCCTGCACCCCGCCTGCACCAGGGGAAACGCCGTCCCATAATCCTCCACCTCCCTGGAAGCAATCATCTTCGAGATCTTTGCCCGTGCACAAGGTGTAACACACCCCATAAATAGGCAGAACAGAACCAGAATCGCTAGTGGCAAGGCCAAGAGCTTGACCAACACCTGTAGCCATGACCCTCTCGTGAACCAAGACAGTGCATGCCACAGCCCTGTGTGCGCCTCCTCCGTCTGATGCTCCTGAAGCTCTCTCAGATGGCGCAGGGCCGCTGTCACCCTGACCTGCGGATCTGCAACAGACTCATCAGGTATAAAGGCACAGCAGGTGTTATTATCAATCATCTCACACACTCCATTAACAGATGCCTTAAACAAATCCAGCAGCAATCTATGACGTAAAGACACAACATACATGGCCCACCGCTCTGCAGAGGTGGTCCCTAACGTCTGCACCGACTCATAAATGAACATCCCAAATTGGTAATCTAAAGATTCCATGTGCAACAGGTGGTCCCCGACCTTCGATCCCGGGAAGAAGCTACGCTTCCATTCCACTGGGACCTCTGAACCCCAAGAAGACTCGAGCTGACTGACGTCAGAAGTCTTTGACCGTCCCACATAGTGAGAACCGTTACTCAAAGACACCAGGTACGACCCCTCTGTAACCGCAACTGGTGCACAGCACCCAGTCCAGTTCGCTGGCAAGGTCAGTAATACCTGATGACCACACAGCCAGGCCAAGGCCTCAACCGGATACGTACCATTGCTGCCAGGCACACTCCTGAACTCCCTGCCCGGATGGTACACCGCTCGGCACCTCTTCTCAGGGAGTGACCCGACTACCACCTGATATGAGTCCTGATGATGGACGCGGTGCACACAGACAGGAAACTGTCCACTGGATGGCCATTCTACAAATTGAGCTAACACCATCGGGTGTGATAATGTACTCAATTTGCACCACTTAGGCTGACATTGCAGGTGCTCCATGTAAAATCCTCTGGAGCTCATCTGCAGAACACAAAATGACAACATCCGGTCAAGAGGTTTAATCGTCAATGGCCGCTGTGATTCCTCGACAGGAAGTGGGGTGCAGATGTAAGACTCAGACCTGTGGCGGCTTCTGGCCAAGAACTGCGCATACCTGTACCAAGAGTTCCTCTGAAAGACTTCAGAAAAATTCATCGATAGATGGCCCTCCTCCTGTACCTGCGTCCATGCCCCCTGCATGAGGACATCTCTCTTGCCCCTCTGACGAGGTACGGGATGGCAGCTTGGATGACCTGGTATCACACAGAAATACTCCAACAACAGAATGGTGGAAACGATAATCAATGCCCCCACCCCTGCAGCCACCATTAGCCTCTTCTGCCCCTCAGCCATGCTCGATCTAGTTTGAAATCCTCTACAGTGTCAAACTTTGAACCCTGAGATGTGATGAAACACAACAGAAACACAAATTCCCCCTTCTCAGTTAAATCTGCAGAACCTGAAAAGGTAAATACACATGAAAAGCAGTAATGAATCCCAACCATCAAACGCATGCACAGTTTACAAAATCTTCTTTTTTCCGCTTTCTTTTTTATTTACATAGGAAATCACTGGAACTGCACCTGTAAAAAATACATCCTCAAAATGAATAAATCACTCACCCATTGAATTTTGAACCAGAAATAAGAAAGTGGTCAAAAACCCCTAATATTTTATGATTGAACGCTGAAATTGAAAAATTTAACTCCAAACCCTTGAAAGTTAGACCTGGAAATTATGTGTTGTTCTGTTGAATTCTAATTTTAGATATAAGTAAGTCTAATTGATAAAAGATAAAAGTTAAAGTGTAGCAGCAAATTGTTGACCTAAACCAACTCTAAGATAAGAAATAGTCATTAATGTTCTATTAAAGGTGAAATCAAATATCTAATCCTAAATGTGTGACCTTTAAACTGTGTGATTTAAAATTTAAAGTTTGAAATATTGATGATTCAATAATGCAAAATAGAAACACCTGTAAAATTCAAAACACTCTGTCAGCCTTTCTGAGTCGATTTAACCCTTGGTTTTCTGTTCTGTTCCGATGTTTGTTGAAAGATGTATTCTTCAGAGGTCACCACCCTTTTCCTTGGGCTGCAGATTTGCTGATGATTAATGCCAGGTGGGTTGTGTTCAATACCCCGTTCCCCTGGCGGCAAACACTGCCCCTAACCCAAAAGTGAATGGTCGACCCCCTCTTTTATGCTCCTGTTGGTGTGGCTTGCCTTGTTAAGCTGCAATCATGCAGCATGCGCTCTTCTCTCAAAGCAACAAGGCAGACAGGCCTGGCACCAGGGGGAACTGTTTCCCTTTCGTTCTGGTGTCCTTGCAAAAGCAAGCACAAAGATGCTCTCCAGGAAGACAGGTGTTTTCAGGAAGCTCCACCACTCGAACCAGAACACCTCACAAACAGATGACTTCCACGGCAGAGGAAGTGAGACGATGGAAAGATGAGAAACGATGCAAAGATGAGACCCACACCTTCCTCGAACCCGATCTCAAGGATGAAGATGCCGGGCAGCCCACCGCTCTTGTGGACCACTCCCTCCAGGTGCAAAACCAACCCTCTCAGCTGTGCTGCTCCGACCGAGCTGCTTCACTCGATGTGATGACCTTCGAGGCCCCCTTTGTCGGACTCCTCTCTGGCTGTGGCTCTCCCTCTCTGGCGAGGAGCTAGTGATGTGCGCCTCTACTGCTCAGCTGTGCGCACTCCCCCTTTCGCTCAGGCCACTCTCTTCTAGAGGCCCTGAGAAACACCCCAGGTGTCAGTGGACCCTCCGGCCACGTCCAGGCTTAGCACTCTCAGGTGTAACGGATTCAAAGGTCTGTAGATGGAAGCTGGACAAACAACTATTAGTCTCTCAAAATACATTATATGCGACATTACAACAACCCTTACCCCCTATCTACAGATGACCTCAGCCCTAACGGCCATTTTGTAAAGCCCCAAATCAATTAATTTTAGTCTGTGCACAGATTACAGCCAATTTTTCAAAAGTATACTAACATGTTGAGGCCTAAGTATATCTAACATTCCCTAGATTTGCATTGCTAAAATGTGTACCATTATCTGATCTAATTTTTACAAGAAAACCATGACATGTAATGTAATAATTTATTAAAAGTTTTAGGACCGGTTTGTTGTCTTCCCTTCTGATTTTTTTTCTTTTTATGCCCCTAGTCAGCCGGTGAGCGCGGCACACCAACCATAAATTTCTGAACCCCTTTTACCGGTTCGAGCATGTCTGTACAACCAATTATTATCTCATGACCCG
>JBBPBX010032836.1:0-18393 GCA_038048925.1 Garcialebias charrua
ATATACACATGGCCTTAATTTAATCATGCATGCACAGAATTATCCCATGAAGAACCACACTCCATACCAGTGGTGGCGGTAATGCACACTTATATTTTTTTGCCAACCGCCATTAAACCCATTAAGAAGAAGAAGAAGAAGAGTCTCATCCATAGATACATGTATCTATATATTATGTCTATGGTCTCATCCACTGGAATGGTTGCTGGATAATGATATGGGGGGTGAAAGGCAATTTATAATAGTGTCAGATAGTCAAGCAGCATTATTAAGTATAAAGTCTGGAAACGCTTGCAGATGACAGCAGGTGGTCCCCGACTTACGAGCGAGCTCCGTTACTACGAGTATCTCGTAAGACGAAAATCTTGTACGTCGGAACACGAAACACGTGCTCTCGTAAGTCCGGATTTTTGGTCGTAAGTCGGAAAATTTATGCTAGCGCTACTACGAACACTCGTTTTTCATCACAAATGTTCATACTAGTTCATGAACATGCTCAGAAACTTGTTTCCAAACGGTTAGCTAACACACTTTCATCTAAAAACACATAAAAGTGCTGTATTTACTGTACAACAGTACTGTTCGTAAGCTCGTTCGTAAGTCCGGAATGTCGTAAGTCGAGGCTGTCGTAAGTCGGGGACCACCTGTACATTTAAAAAATGTTGTATGAAACACAACTACAGCTAATAAAGCTATATGGAGAAGATCCAACTCATGATGTCCACCACAGTCATTCAACCTAGACCTACATCAAAATATTAAATTAATTTAGCCAGTTTTTCAAACATTGAGCTGGAATTTGGCGTGAAAATAGTTTAGAGTAATTTTGAACACGAGTGTGTCACATGTGATTATACATGATGTGATATTGTCAAGAATTGGCTGAAGGTGGCAAAACTCCATCATTTGTCCAGATGATCTGAAATGGTAATTGGAGCTTACTTATACTGTATTCCGCTTTCCAGCCCCCTTTGAGGGGCCCCAAAGCGCTTCACAGTACCAACCATCCACCCATTCATACACACATTCATACACCGGTAGCGGTATGTATATCTTAGCTCTCTGACAAACAGGAGGACGGGCGATATTAACTCTTCCCAATATGGGTATAGGTAGGTTGGTCCAGTTGTCAAATGAGGCAGCTATTGTTTTCATTGATGTTCGTAATTAGATTTGACAACCTGTTGGAGTTCCGGGAAGATCTGAATACCTAGATATTCAAAATGATCCACTACTTTAAATTGCGTAACCTCACTGATGGGATTAGTTCTTTTCACCTTCATTTAACACCAGGATAGAAGATTTTGTATAGTTTACCATACTCTGTAACCTGAGACTCTCCCAAATTCCTGGATCACTTCCATCAGTGTCGGAATTGACTTTTTCAGATCTTGCAATGAAATTACAGCATAACAGTCCTACTGAATTTTGGAAAGAAATTAAAAGAGTCAATAATGTAAAAACCTCTTTGCCAACAAACATTGATGGTGCAAATGGACCAGATGAAATTATGCAATTATGGAAGGAACACTATCATGAACTGTTTAACCGTAGTAAAAGTAATCCCTTTGTGATGAACGACATAGACAAACATGAAGATGTTATTGTTTCTGCACAAGAAGTTGTGGATATTGTTATGAAGCTGAAAAATAATAAGGCATGTGGCGCGGATAAGATATCCGCAGAGCATTTAAAATTTGCAAGCAGGAAACTTTTTCCTTTGCTAGCCATTTGTTTCACTGGGTTTTTAATTCTTGGCACTTTACCAGATTCTAACCTGTCTGTGATTTTAGTGCCTATTGTTAAAAATAAGGCTGGTAATATAAATAGCAAAGACAACTATCGACCTATAGCTCTCGCCAGTACTTTATCAAAAGTCTTGGAGAGAGCTATGTTAAATAAAATGGAGAAGTTTCTCGTAACATTTGATAATCAGTTTGGCTTCAAACCAAACCTTGGCACTGATATGTGCATTTTTGCTCTCAAGGAGATCTTGGATCTATACAATAGGCATAATACCACAATTTTTACGTGTTTTATAGATGCTTCAAAAGCGTTTGATCATGTAAATCATGGGAAATTGTTTTATAAATTGCATGAAAGAGGAGTACCAAAATATCTTTTAAGAATCTTAGTGTATTGGTATGCTCACCAGTCTATGTGTGTAAAATGGGGAAAATCTGTTTCATCGTCTTTTTATGTGAGTAATGGTGTGCGACAAGGCAGCATTTTGTCTCCTTGCTTTTTTAACGTGTATATGGATGATTTATCTAAACTGCTGAATCAATGTAGGACTGGCTGTTGGGTTGGTAATAGAACCATCAACCACCTAATGTATGCTGATGATCTTGTTATATTCTGTCCATATAGTGCTGGTCTGCAGCAACTGTTAAGAGTTTGCTCTCAGTATGGATTGGACTTTGATATCAAATATAATGCAATAAAAAGTATCATCATGATTATCAGGAGCAAAGAGGACACTAAATTATCTTTCCCTGACTTCACTCTGTCTGGCAACATCCTCCAAGTCAGTGAGGAGGTGAAATACTTGGGACATTACATAACCGCTGACCTGTCTGATGACAGGGACATTTACAGGCAGCGTTGTATGCAATATGTACAAGCTAATGTGCTTCTTCGGAGATTCTCTATGTGCTCAGTGTCTGTAAAAACTGCACTCTTCAAAGCATATTGTACCCCAATGTACACTGCACACCTGTGGCGGCATTACAGAAAGAGCAGTATGCATAAACTACAGGTGGCATACAATGATGGCATGAGGATGCTGCTTAAGGTGCCGCGATGGAGTAGTGCCAGTCAGATGTTTGCAAATGCCAACGTACCAACTTGTGCAGCTGTGCTTCGTAACCTTATGTACAGATGTATGTGTAGGCTAACAAACTCTGCAAATAGCATCATCTATATTCTGACCAAACCCCGTACAGAGCTCGGTTAGGTTCTATTCAAGTCTGTGGAATCACTGGCGCCTTAAATTATTTGGCAATGGATGAACATTCTATTTTTACTGTGTCTTGTTGATGTTATCTTTTTTATTTTTATTTTTAATGGTTGTTGTTTTGTTACTATGGACCATATGTGTCTGAAATAAAGTTTTGATTGATTGATTGATTGATATATATATATTTTTATTTATTTATTTTAATTTAATTTTTTATATAATTTCAGGGGCTGTGACAGCTTGGTCTGTCAGTGTCAGTGTCTTTTGATCCTAAGCTTGCAAGTTTGGGCTCAGGGTGTGTCAAGAATATCTGACGTTATACAATTGTTAAATCTTTCATGCGAGTTCACTATCTGTGGCAACCCTCACATAAGGGAGAGCCAAAAACAAAACAACATTTTATTACGTCATGATGGTATCATGAGAGTCCATTTCTGACAATAATGCTATGAACCACACACTAAAGATAGTTTACATCATTTTTGCATGAATAAATTGTGACATTTTTACATTATGTGATATATCTTCATAAGTAAACACAATATAACAATAAATAAGTTCTGTAAAAAAAATCATACAAAGTAATAATATGATGTAAATATATCTGTCGTTTTTGAAGATGGAAATGGAAAAACACTTTTTAGACGATCGATAATCGAAGCTAAACTTGGGCTGTGTCTCAATTCAGGGGCTGCGTCCTCATGAGGACCCAGCCTAGCTGGGCCAAGTAGGCCACGCACTCACAAGGTTGGGTGGGCTGAGCGAAACTGCTCAAATGGGACGGTCTAGCCTTCAGGTTTTTTTTTTGTTTTTGGGTGGGAAGTGTGCGCGCTTGGTGTGTGTGTGTGGAAAGAGAAGGGACTCCGTTAAAAATATATATTTGTTAGCTGAATATATATATTAGTGTTTCTGAGTTTACTGTTTGAAAATAACTGATTATAAATCAGCTTATTTTACACGTGCGTAGCAAGGATTTTCTGAGGGGCGATCTGTTAAAAATCAGAGTGGACCTACAAAAAGCAGGCTGCCCAGTAGGTCACTGCATTAAGCATTGAGTTCGCACTCAGATCCTTTTCTCAAAATCTGGTTCGAATCTCACTCGGTGCGGTTAAAACTTATTTTACGTTTGTCTTTTATTGGATAAAAATATGAGGACTGAGATTTTAAAAAAGGAGTTTGTGAAACTCCTTTTTTTTATCTAATAAAAGACAAACGTAAAATAAGTTTTAATCGTACCGAGTGAGATTCGAACCAGCTTTTGAGAAAAGTATCTGCGCGCCAACCCAATGCTTAATGCAGTGACCTACTGGGCAGCTTGCTTTTTGTAGGTCCACTCTGAGTTTTAACAGATCGCCCCTCAGAAAATCCTTGCTACGCACGTGTAAAATAAGCTGATTTGTTATCAGTTATTAACAAACATTAAACTCAGAAACACTAATATATATTCAGCTAACAAATTTTTTTTGTCGTTTCTGTAGTTAAATTTTAATGAGTTAGAACGAGCTGATGACTCAACAACACGCAGCAGTCCCGCCCCTGCACGCAGAAAGTCCCCCCCCCCGCAAAATCTCTGCTGGCGCTATGAATTCTGGGATAGCCTCCGTCTTGAAGGATTCACGAATGCATCCTCAGATTTCGACAGGAAGTAGGCCGCATTCCTCGGCCGCATGAGGAGGAGTCTTCGAATTGGGACAGTCCTCCGCGCGGGGCAATGACGTATGCGGCCGACAAATGCGCACTCATGAGGACGCAGCCCCTGAATTGAGACACAGCCAGATTTAAAAAATGAGGCCTGACTAGTCGGATTTTACTTCACTGCCAACTGTTGAGTTAACAATTGCATTCACGCATTTTGGTTCTGTCCACCTGTTCAGAGGTTTTGGTGCTGGATATGTGAAGACTTATCAAAGTGTCTGAGATGCAATATTCCACTCTCAAAAAATATTATGTTCAATAAGAAACAACTGGACTTTATTTGTAGCAGAAGACGTTTCGCCCTTCATCCAAATAAAGTCCAGGGGCCTCATGTATCAAAGACTTGCGTGGATTTCTTACTGAAAAGTGACGTACGGTCAAATCCAGAAAAGTGTCTACGCACAAAAAAATCCAGATTTATCAAGCTGTGCGTACACCGGTATCCACGCACATTCCTTTTGTACATCACAATGAACGTGGAACTGAGCGCACGTCAGACACCTCCCCTGACACGCCTTCATTTACATATGTTAAACAGATGCAAATTACTTCCTGCATGTGTGAAGGACATGTTTGTTTGATCCCTGCGCGATCAGAAATCATTTCTAGATTCAGGAAAACAATGGATTTAATATAATATGAGTGAGGACAAACATCCTAAGTAAGAATAGTAATAAACTGTGTTCATCACGCAAAGAACGAGTGATTGTGTGCCGGTATTCGTGTGCGCGCACGCTGCTGTCAGGTGCGCCACCGGCTCATTCATTCATTCTGAGTGAAAATATTAACTTTGCGCACGAGTTAATTACCATAATTACTGTAAACACAGAGGAACTTACTTGGATGTTTGCTAGAACATAGATCTTCGTTTATTTAATAGATGATATGAAGAAACGAGTCTCTGCGTCTCAGTGGAGACTTTTCATGACATGACGTGATGTTGGAGTCTCCAAAGCGCGCGCTGCAGCCTTGTGCGCAATCTGTCTGTCTGTGAAGCTTTTACAGTACTCCCATACAAGTTATAAATGGTGTACTTTCACGTGTCATTTTGGAGACATCTACAATAAACACAGATAATGACACACCTCCACTGCCGTGTAACACCGGCGAGGGTGCACGCGCGCTCAAAGCGCGACCATAACTCAGCCTTTGGGATCATATGGATGAGACCATTCCATTGGACATGAATCGGCTTTGTGTGGACTGGACTGGCACAGCCCTGATCGACCTGCCAGCTCCCTCTAAGCTCCTGTGGAACCCCAGTTTCTGCACGTGCACGCGTGATGCGCGGCCCCTGTGTTGCGCCAGTGCGCAGCAGTGCCAAACTGAAAAATGATTATTTCTGAAAACGGCTGATAAGCCATATCCTAGATCAGAGAATTATATCTGTTTATAAATAAATGCTCTGCGTGTTACACTATCTATATCCTCCAGTAAGGCTGAATGTATCCGTTCCTGTTACATTTATTTTTTGCACAACTTTGCGCGTCCATGTGGATGTACTTGTTAATCGTGTGTTTGGTGGGAATATTAATCATTTTCACATCATGAACAGTTAATAGTAATAATAATAATAATAATAATAATAATAATAATAATAATAATAATAATAATAATAATAATAATAATAATAATAATAATAATAATAATAATAATGAATTCAATTTATAACGCACCTTTCATTAATGGAAATCTCAAAGTGCTACAAAGTGCAACAGAATTAAATGTCGATAAAACAAATAATAAAACAGTTAAAATCAACAACAGTATCAACTAAGATCAAAAGTAGAATCATGAGGAGGAAGAGTATGCTCGGTTAAAAAGAAAGGTCTTCAAGCCGCTCTTAAAGTCAACCACAGACTGTGGGGCTTCAGTTTCTCAGAAGCACCTGTAAGTGTCGCCAAAGGAACAAGAACCACAGAAACGTGCGTACGCAAGCAGGGGAGCTGGCGTGGAAATGTACGTGGATGCGCAGATATTCACGTTCATTTCAGTTTTGATACATACGGGGTTTTGCGTGGAAAGTGACGTGCGCAATGTTTTTGTGCGCACGCACGGTTGATACATGAGGCCCCAGTTGTTTCTGTATTGAACACCTTTTTTTTGATTTTATCATGTCCTGGATGACTGAGAATCTTCACCAGAATATTCCACTCTCTCCATCAGTTTGCTTATTGGGCCACTTGGATGATGGCTCCTTGGAGACAACGTCAATTCATATGATTTTTACTGCCTTATGTATAGCAAAAAAAAAACTATACTCGTGAATTGGAAAAAATAAAAATACTCTGTAGTAAATAGTATTAAGACGTTTTGTTGGATTAGATCAGTCTTGAGACAGCCTGTACCACCTCCACATCAGACCATTCTCTCTGGGCTTCTTTGATTGGCTCCAACACGTAGTGGAAGTGGGTGAACCCCTTTGATTTTGTCCCGTGGGGCATCGTTGTTGATGTGTGTGTGTGTGGGGGGGGCAGTGGCTCCCAACTGGGCAGGTGGCTTTGGTGGTTCTGGGCGATGACCTCTGCTGGCTGCATGCAGGCTTCTGGGTGGTCTGTACCAGCAGACATAGGTTACTGGCCTGGGAGCCTGACTATCCCTGGGTGGGTTTGGGGTGGGCGCAGGCGTGGGTTCTGGGGGAGTGTCGCTCCCGGGCTGGGGTCCCGGCTTGGCCTTAGGGTCTCGGGTCTTGGCGGGTATGTTGTCGGGGTCTTGGGCCAGTACATGCGCCAGTGCCCGGCCCTTGCCTGGGGTCTCTTGGTGGGGCCTCTACCGTGGGGTGTGATACTGTTGATAGGGGGAAGTGGGCCATGGGAGGGGATGGGTGGACTCAGCCTGGGTTTTTTTACTGCCTGGCTGTGGCCACGGTCTGGTGCTTGGCTGGGGGTCTGGGCTGTGGGTGTGTGTGTGTGTGGAGGGGGGGTGTATTGGGGGGCTCTCGCTTGGGTGGCTCTGCACTTTTGGCCCGGGAGTGTCTGGGACTGTTGGGTGTGCGCCCTCCCTTGCGTGGGGTACTTGCATTGTGGGTGGACTGGTCGGTTCCTTTGTGGGGGTGGGGGTGCGCTCTTGGTCGCCGTGGTGCACTATCTGTGGCTGTTCGGGCACTCATGGCTGATTTTCGTTGTTGGGGTTTGGTGGCTTCTTTGGTTGGAGGGCTGGGTGTTGGACTGGGGATCGGGTTGGGGGGTCTGGACGGTTTGTGGGTGTAAGATTTGAAGAAGAGTCTCGTTGTTGCCTTGATTCTCAGTCACCGTGTCTCTGCTTCAATCAGGTTGTTGCTCATAATTATGGATTTGTTGGCACTTAATCATTCCACAACTCGTATTTCCTGTGGAGAAATGGCAAAACTCAGTCCTTTTGCCAGCACGTCCACCTCTGGCTGGGTCAGAGTCATCATGTCCAACAGGTTTTAACCCACTGAACCTGAATATCTGAGAAAGTGATTTTTAAGAATTTGCCTTTTTTTTTCATTACTTGCTTTCTTGACTCAAACACTGGGCTTTTTCAGAAAATCTAGAAACTTCTTAGAGTTGACAACTCCTGACTGGTTGATCAGTTTTGTGAGAGAAAGCTTTGATTGTAAAGTGAATCTGACTTCTTCTTTCACTAAGAAGCTTGTTTTAAGCTCTCATATCTCTTCTGCTGTATGTCCTTTGAATGACAGAGTTGAGTTTTAAACTGTTGGACATGTCTGTTGTCTGCATCTCAAACTGAAACAGAGATGATTCCTGTAATTTGCCATTTTTCTTGAGATTTTCTTATACTACTACTCCCAAATTGCAAGGAAATACTCTGGTGTAGATTCTGAGTCATCCAGGAGATTGGAAATCCACAAAGGTTCATCTACAAAATAGAAGTTGTCTTGTTTTCAAAATGTTTTACTTCCTGTCTGGGAAGCTCTCAGTTCAAATTCAAGAGAGTGCATTGTTCCAAGTGTTTAAATTGCACGAGAGGCTTTGTCATGCAGTGTGGAAAAACATGCCATCAAACCATCTACAGCAGGTAAGATATTTGTTTCTAACATTTCCAACGTGCCACATTTCTGAAGATCTGAATGTTTGCTTTAAATTGCTAATAACTTGTCTCGTTTACTTTATGTACACCAATGAGATAATCCACCAAGAAATGAAGAGATGGGACATTATTCTATTTCTCTTTTTCAGCGGGAAAGAAAAGTTGGGTTTGATTTATGTCCTCCTCGATTTTTATTGAACCACACAAAGGAACTTTTCACCTTGACCGCTCTATTAGAGTAAGAAGCCAAAGTTATCAATCGAGGTGGTGAAAAGAAGGAAAGTCTTCCCAACGATGCCTCCTCTGCCTAATGGATCACACGATGCTCCAGAAAGCGAACAAGAGAGTGAGTGAGTGAGACAGAGAGAACAGGATTTGCTCCTTCAGTACGGTTTTGACTGATTATGCATTTTTTTTTCTTTAAGCTATTCATAGGAGATAGATTTATCATTCCAATTTGTCAAACTACCAAAGATTTCAATTAATTATGTGCAGCGAAAGACTGGTGTATTAGGCCCCTCTGTCAGCGCTAGTCTGAGTCCCCATTTACAGGACTCAAAATAAAGAGGTATCAGAGAGGTGCTTGGATCCACTAGTAATTAATTTGATGAATGCCTCAGCGGCACAAATAGTGGCAGCCGTGCATCTTTTCATCAGACACAAGCGACAGTCTCTGTGCTCGGTGCTAATTTGAGGGGGCAACTCATCTGTATAGTGGATGTGCATGTGGCGGGGTCTATTCTTCAACCTATGCCTCCTGCTGTCCAGACGGTGTGTGGGGGCCTTATGTTTTCTGTCAACTTTGTCCTTGTGCCAAGCAACTTGCTCCACTTAGTGCCCAGTTTTTTTACTCTGTGGCTTGAACCTAATAATGGGAGGCCTGCTGGATTAATGGAAGGTGTAATCCTGTTATTTTCCTGCTGCTGCAGCTGCTGCTGTGGCTTGGTTGTGGTCTTTTGGACAGCATATTGCAATACCGACATAAAATCATATCTAAACAGCCATATGGGAAGTTTATAAACTAGAGGCTAATAAAAAAATATACAACTCGACCACTTTGGATCATTTCTGGTTACAAATTTAAGGACTGAAAAGAAACCTACACAGTAACAAAAACAGGGATAACACAGTGGGAGGTGGGATTGGGCCAATCTAAAATGATGGATCATATTATTGTTATTAGGTGAAAGCATCAGCGGTCGTCGTTTGTGATGCACACCGTCAATGTCGGCAGGAGTTTCTGCCGAACAAAGAGATAATTGGACTGGTGCCACATAATTTAGTTTCATATTTTCACAAGGAGGGTGTGGAGGTGGGGGCATCATTATAAATCAGGTCAGCCACTGATACAAGACCATAAATCAAAGAAAGACATAGCGCAAACAATTAGATAATTACTATACCACCGTGTCACGGCTGCTGAGATGTTTTGCTTTAACACTAAGAGCGAGTAAAGTGACAAACAGCTCTGAGAACCCACAACACCTTTAGCTTGAAACAAAAGTCGCAAAACCAGTCGATTATAACAGATGTGTGCAAATATTTGTTAGAAAAACTATTTTTAAGTCAATGAACTAATGCCAAAGTAATATGTAAACATTGTTAACTTTGGTCTAATATGTAATTACATTCTTCTTTGGGAAGGGTCTCTTCACCAAATGATTACATGGACTGTCACTGACCCCTGGTGTTTCTTAAATGTCCAGTTACGCTACTTGACTTACACTTTCTCTAATTATTTATATATGACCCTTGATTACCCCAAGGCAGAGAAGCAGCCGGAAATCCAGAGGCACAAGTCCAGTTGACCCCAATTGAAAGTGTCATTTCATGGAATTGCTGAGTTGGAAATACTTGTGTAACCAAGGATGAGCAGATATTAATTCCATGTTCCTTCTCAGCGTCGTTTGATATTTGAGCAGCTCCTCCGCTGCATCCCTCTCTGCTCTGATGGGCGGGTGGAGCACTGTCTGCACTTCTCTTGTGTCAAACCAAAGTGTGAGGAAGCTCCAAGTGCAGCAAAAAAAAAAAAAAATTGAGGTCACAGCACCAGAGTGAACCAACTGGAACAGATTGTTGTGGAACCTCCAGGCTTTCGCAGACACGTGTTGATCCCAGAACAGCATGCCCTCGCTTTTACCTTGCTACCCTTCTTTGCAGCTCCCCAGAGAGTGGCTGGAATGGATAGGGAGAACGTCATGGTCCATTACAGCTTCTGACTATAATATGCACTCTCATGTTTGGGTTACTAAAATAAAATAAAAAAACACACCAAAAAAAAGAAAGTAGAAACCTAGAGGGGTACAAATTGGATTTTTAACCACAGTTCACCAACTCATTCCTTTTAGAATGTGTGTAAAGTAATAAGTAAAATATTATATTGACGAGCATCTCCATTAGATGAAGTACCTCTTTTTCTGCAGTGGTAAATATTTATATATATACCTGTATATTACAATAAATGTGATAAATTCCTAAACTTGTACAATCAGATGATTTATTTAGTTTGAGTTTTCTCAACTCAGCCGAATAAAATGTAAATGTCTCATTAGATCACTGTCTCTGAAAGCATTTTAAATAGATATTAAAGCGCTCTGCATAAGCCCCATCTGCTCGAGAACATATCCCCACAGAGAGGAGGCAGTGTTTTAAGGCACGATTGATCCTTTAATAATGTCATGACCACTGTGTGACCCATAGCAGGGGGGGTGTGCTTGTCGGGGTTGGTTGGAGTGCTGGTGTTTGCAGACACACATCATATAGACACGAACGCACTACACACACATCACTTTAAGAAAATCAGAAAAAGTGTCCTTTAGTCAGGTGATGGCTGATGAGAAGCAGGTACTACATTATCTGTTTAGGAACATGTTTTCAAATTGTCGTCTTGAGTTAAGTGACTACAACTGGAAACATTTCTGACATTCTGTCATAATTGTCACTTTACATGAAAGCTGCGCAGACAAAGAGGGAGCACTGACAGCAGATTGACCTCAGATGTTGTTCATTTGATTGATATCTTTATAGACAACAATCTTTTTCTGAACTGCAGTGGTGGTTACACGGGGAGCCACAGGGAGGGGGCAAATACAGGAGAAATGTCACACGAGGGAAGTCAGCGAGGCGTAAAGCCCTGCCTGACGAGTGCAGGGTCAGTGGCTCCTCACTGCCCCCTTTGTGCCCCGGGTAAAACGATCTAAGTGATTCTGGACCTCTGCCACCGATCCGCTGGAGTGCAGGAGTCAACCGCATGGGCACGCCGGGATGAAGACTGGCAAATCCTTTGCTGGTAAAACTGCAGTGTGCAAACACCAAGAAAACAGGCTATGTCTTCTGGTTGGGTTCATTTAATTTTTTGTTTGTTTGTTATTAACTTTAATATATGCTAAATTGTCTTATAAAACAATATAGCAAAAATAACGTTGATGAAATAGCCCAGATGCATGCTCAGTAATCCAGGTAGATGAATCTAACAAGGTTGAGTCAGGTCTAACCATCCAGAGGACCTGGCTCAACCTTGTTAGGTTTGATGAAATAGGTTTGTATTTATTTAACCGGGAAAATCTCATTGAGATCACAGATCCAAGGGAAGCCTGGGCCTGAAGGCAGCCTAACATACATGTTTTTTGTCTGTGGGAGGAAACATGTATTTTCCTGTCATCTGCATATGTTTCCCATACACAGACGAAATTCGTCTCTGCATTTAACCCAACCACCACCAGGTGGTGCAGTGAGCAGCCCAAAAGCGCCCGGGGAGCTGGAGAAATAGGTGTGCACTCATAGACACCCCAAGGTGGGTAGTGGCCGGGGCGCGAACCCGCGTCCTTCGGGTCCCAAGTCAAAAGCCCTGCCACTAGACCATCTTGGCTCCTAAAGCAGTAAAGCAGCTTCTTCCATTTACCGGTAAAACAAAGCCTGTACAGGGTCTGGATCGTTCCGATGAAAAGGTAGACATAGGTTTACCAGTTGATAAATAGGTATGCTAAAACGTGAACATTATGGACTATAGCAAAAAAATGTCCCCACAAGTTTTCACTTACCATCTTTATCATTTTTGTTCTTTTTTCTTAAACTTCCACACTTTATTTTTTTTTTCCCAATCATCTGGGTCCAGTTTTCCTTTCCTTTTCCCACCACAGGTGGGAACAAGGGTCATGGATCCACCAAACTCAATAGTCCATCCATCCACCAATCCTGAAGTAGAGCATGACAATGATTATGTTTTACTTCTTTAAGCCCTTAAATTTAATACTCTAAAGAAAAAAAATGTTAAAAACAGTAAATAGACCATAGCAAAAGTAAACAAATGTCAAATTTTTATTTTTTATTTTTTATAATTTACATCAGTACCCATTGGACATTTCACAGCGCAAGTTCTCATAATGAGAAAGCATTTTTAGGGATCTTCCTGATGCTGATAATTTAGAGTTGAGCCTCACAGAAAGGAAGCAGGTGAAGACTGTTCTGATTAATTGTTTGGGAAAACATCTGTAAGGCTGAAACCATTTCCATAGATACATTCTTAAAGACTAAACTGAGTATTTACAATACATTATGTCTGGACTTCAGATTGCAAATTTCCTGTCTGATGATTGTGGTTACATAGTTCAGATTTTATTTCAAGTGGGGGTATATTGAAAAGGTATGAACAAAGAATATCTTGCAAAACACTTTTTGATGGCCTCTATTAGGAGAAAAACAATTTTATTTTTGATGGATTAATAGATGAATGGTAAATGGACTGTACTTACATGGCTCATTTCTATGTTATCAAGACACTCAAAGCACTTTACACTACAATTTGTGCATATCTGTCAAGTCTCCCGTTTTGGCCGGGAAACTACCGGATTTTACCCCTCTTTCCCGGCGTCATCCCGAATTATTATTTTCCCGGAAATGTCCCGTATTATAATATTATTAAAAAAAAAAAAAAAACATTCCAGTGCCTCTGTCACTAGCCTCGCGAGAACTGCCACCTGCAGTAGCCTCGGTGGCAGTTCTCGCGATGTTAGTGCTGCCAGCGGCCGGGAACAAACCCGGAAAAACACACCAGAGATAGATGAATGTAACGAGAGAGAAGGCGTCCCTGCCAAAAAAGTTAAGACTTCGTGTAAATATCTTGAAAAATGGGACAGCGAATTTACTTTCCTAAAGAAGAGTAGGGTGGGGCACAATTACGCGTTTTGTAAGATTTGTAACTGCGACTTTAGTGTCTCTCATGGGGGAAGGAACGATGTCCGTCAGCATGAAAAATCCGTCAAGCACAAACGCGGGCTAGAGGCAAGAATGTTCACAGCATTTCAATGTCAACAAAGGTAGGCATATCAGATTGTGATCACATAACTGGTTTGTAAGTGGCTGATAGGTAGTTATTTTAGATTTCTTGTAAACCTGTCTTAAAATGTAAGGGGTCCTGGACTTTGGTTGGGCTAGTGCAAGGGTCTGCAACCTGCGGCTCTGGAGCCACATGTGGCTCTTTGCTCCCTCTTTAGTGGCTCTTTCAAGCTTTGGCTAAAACTGACATAAAACTGAATTTTATTGGTGGTACAAACAACAAAAAAGAATGAATTCAAACAGATTTGATGCCATTTCTTTTACAAATATGTGAACACTGGAGCGAGTACGAGTAAAACATACTTTAATTTGATGCTTTATTTCTTTTCATGAAGAACTGTCTGCATAGTTTTTTTTTAAACAGATAAACACTGAAAACTTCCCCTTTACAAGAATCTGGTCTTTTTCTTTAATAAATGTTAAAAAGCATTAGATATATTTTGCTTTATAGTGTGACCCTTACTAGCCACAAAATCCCCTCCAGCAAACCCAAAGTGGCCCATGGGCCACCAGTTGATAACCACAGTTGTAGCAGGTTGTTGCGGCTCTGGACACGTTTAATGTAGTGAACAACTGTGAAAAACGGCTCTTTTTATCATAAAGGTTGCAGACCCCTGGAGTGGGATGGCTCGGAGTAGCCGGCAAAAAATTTCCCTTATTTTTAAATCCAAAACTTGACAGGTATGAATCTGTGCCCTCATTTACACATACAGCACTCTACTAGAGCTCTACAAAGACTAGATCACATTCGTACACCAATGGGACACACTTCGGAGGCAATGAGGGGTTCAGTGTCTTGCCCAGGGACACTTGGGTGGAATCAAACCCCAAACTCTTGCATTGGAGGACAACTGCTCTAACCACTCAGCCACATCCACCCTGACTAACAAGATAGATACCAGAACCACTTCAGCTAACTCCTTTCAATGTGGCGGAGCAGCACCTCTACTCCAAGATCGCCCCGAAGCATTAAGTCCTCCCCCAAGCCGCTCCATTAAAGATATTAACTTCAGCCATTTGTATCTCGCTCTGTTGGTCATGACCCACATTTCCTACAGGTGAGGGCTGGAATGTAGATAAACCAGTAAACCAGGAACTCTGTCTTTTCAGCTCCCTTTTCACCACAACAGACCAGAACAACACCCTAATAACTGTAGACAGATGCCCCAGTAGTACTGGTCAGTGTTACTAAAAACATCTCCCTATGCAATATGTGACATAAGCAAGTTCCCGGATTTTGGACAAACAGAACTTTGAGTACAGTATAATCAGTGCAGTACTCGTGGTTTGTGCCTGTAAAAAAGAAAACAGCAAGAAAATGGTATCTCAGTAGTTTTGTTGCTATGGGACTTGCATGCTGGTAAGCCTCATATGCAAGTTATATGATTCATGCCGTTTACAAAACTGACAACTCAGGGAGAGATATTTGATTGTTATTCAACTCTGGCTGAGTTGGCTTCGACTGGACAAAGATTATTAAATTTAAGTGGTAGAATAATTTTTTTAAACACTAGAGATCCTAACATTACATCACCATACTGGCTTTATCTACATGTAGCAGTATAAAAGCTGTCTAAAAAATGGTTTATATCTAAAATAGGTAGGACTGGATGGCGCCTTGCATGGCAGTCTGCTGCTACCGGTGTTTGAATGTGTGTATGAATGGGTGGATGGTTGGTATTGTAAAGCGCTTTGCGGCCCCTCATAGGGGGCTGGAAAGCGCTATATATATAAGCTCCATTTACCATTCCAAGCCAACCCGTTCTCGTGATATAATCCCTGATCAACATTATTTATCCATCCATCTGTGGCTTCATCCTGCCTTTACACTGTGGTCAATTATTAATAAATGATTGTTTACATGGAATCGCAAGATACAAATAGTGGCATTAGCAGCTAGCTGTACAATTCAGTGCAGCTTTGAGCATTTCTGGCAAAAGTATGTAATGTATTGAGATGAAACACTTTATAAATAGTTATTACATGACACTTGTTTTTTTGTTTTATTTTATTCGGACTTGTTTTAAGATGTCTGCAATTCATTTTGATCTTTGCCCAATTTGAAAAAGCTGTTAGCATTACATTTGGGTCAGAAGTAAGCTCTCTTTGGTCAAACTAAACCTTTTTTAAAAACTGTCTGCATCAGGCAACCTTTCCACAGAATTTCACTTTGAAAGATCTGAGCTACCAATTTAAGCAAAATTTTAACTCCATCTTGTGGGGTTTAATTTAAATAAACCATGACTGTAACAAGCCAAAGCAAAAATATACACATTTATTAGTTTGTCTAAATGAAAATATCCAAGTAGTACTCTAAACGATAATATCTTGACATAATAAATGTAGCAATTAAGGTTACCTTTCAATAAATTTATTTTTATAAAATTGAAACGTTTAAAAATGCTTTGTTTGTCAACAAATGGCTATTAAAATATTTGCATCTAGATCTGTTTGTGTGTTAAAAAGTCAGCGGGAGCAAGTTATGTGGCAAGCTTGTCACTGTGCAGGGTAATAAGGTCAATGCAAAAAATATCCCCTAGGCACATTTCAGCAAATGTGCAGGAACACACACACACACACATACACATACACACCACTCCACTGTCATGGCCTTATGTTGCAGAATCCAAACCAATCGAGTCAATTGCCAGAAAACATGACATGACCTTTCAGATCCACTGAGCATCAACTGTGAGTGGGACTGGCGTGCTTTCCGTTTCAGCGCACCCTCTGCCCCTCCCGTCCGCTCCGTCACCCCCAGGGCCCTAAACCCTCCACAAATAATTACTCTCGGTGGAGTCTGTACTCCACAAGACATAGCTGAAAAAAACTTGACTCTCATCTTGACCCACACTTAAGGTAGTCTCACTATTAAATCATCCCTCACAGGGTTTTATCATTGGAACAACTCAGTCACTAAAAAAGTGAAGACGAGTAAGGTCAAGATTATATTAAGACATACGTGGTTACAAATATAAATGATGTGCAAGAATATTCTCAAATTATGTTAGAAGAAAAGTCTCCATAAAATGTTTAGTTACATAAAAACATGTTTCTATCCATTCTGAAGCAACACTTCAAAGTGACCATCAAGAAATATGAAGAAACAGCTCAAGGAACGCACCAAAACTTCTGTTTACCAGGACTCTAACTTCTCATAACTCACTTTGATTGTTCATCTACAGAACACTCTTTAAAACGCCTGAACGCCAAAGGACCTCGCAGGTAAACACGACCAGTGATTCCAAAAGTCGTGGTCAGTACCCAACTGTAGATCTTTAAACAAACTGCAGGAATCAAATAAACTTTAAAACTGACTGCCAGTAGCATATTTTACTTTATCAGTTACAATGACAGCAGTCATTAACTGATAAAAAAAATAACAGACTAGTTAAGAAAGGTCTCTGTTAAATAGCTTATTTAAAATGTTTGTCCACTTCCACCAGCAGTAGTTTGTGTCACGTGTCGCTGTAACTTTTATTTTGAGGGAGTCAAAAGTTGAAAATTTTGAGGGGGTCAATCAGAGCAGTTTTTGCTGCAAAAATGAAGCCACACAGTGTTTTATACTGTAAATGGATGTGATCTGTGTGCATTGCCATCGCATGAATTACCTCAGCTCTGAGGTATCTATTGACTGGCAGTCATTGAATATTTTCTGTAAGTACTGGTCAGCTCTGAACTGTGAGTTCATCGTGTCCTGCTCAAAATGTTAATGTGATTAAACTGGAGAAAAAAAAGAAAGCTATGCAAAAATGCATAGTTTTAATTTCTTGAGGTCATCATTTGGCAGACCATTTCTAAATGTCAGGGGTCAAACTATGAGGTTGAAGCAGTGACTGGACTAATTCCTGGTTTGCACACCATTCTGCATGGCAGCACCTGGTAAACTCATGGATCACTGACGATTACAGCAAATGACAATCAGGAGGGAATTTAAAGGCACAACATCATTTTCCACCCATAAAAAGTAAAGATGTTTCATAAAATCTCAAGATCAATGGAATAAGATTTGATTTCTTAGTCACTTTGTGATCAGGGAACCCCTTCCCATTTTTAATTTTGAAACATACCAATTTTGTTGCTGTTATTGGGTGTATGTAAAGTGAAATGTTCTGTTTGTTAGCAGCTTATCATTTTAGTTACACCATCACAGTTTGCGTGCAACAAACTCACCATTTGCTTTTTATTCAAATTAATTGTATGTTAAGCATTCCCAAAACATCATTGTTCTGTAATCATATGCAATTTTTTAAATCTAAATTGTTGCTCTCTGGTTTTATTAACATTTTACCATGCAATCCCATTATTAATTTATTTGTAAATTGTGGTATTGTAAATGTGAAAATGTTTTCTTTGTGTTTATTGTATTTTTTTATTTTTCTACGTACAGT
>JBBPBX010032837.1:0-16310 GCA_038048925.1 Garcialebias charrua
CCCTTTACCTTAATTTATTTACTTACTTAACACTAAAAACTTTCACACATTACCACACAACACAAAGATTTTAACACTGGACTCTGTGTCATCAAAACGGGTTATTCACTCAACTCACGGTCATGTGCTCATTCAGTTTGCACTACTTCTTATATTTGCACTGTTTGTATTACATTACTGCCTATAGTCATACTACTGTTTACATTCACTGTTTACATTTATTACTACTGTTTACATTTACACTACTTTTTATATCTACACTACTGCTGATATATATTTTTACTAGCCTTATTGCATATGCCACTTTACCTCTATACCAATATCAACTACCTCATACATATACTGTGTACATAAACTTCATATGCTGCTTTGTCACTCTATTACAAATGTCAATGCCAGAACTTTCATTTTATTTTATAGATATACTTTTTACACTTTTATACTACTATGCAAAAAAACTCAGGACAGTATTACACTTTTATTTCTTAAATTTATGCTTATGTTTTATTAAATGTTTAGTGTTTTAGTGTTGGTGTAACTTTTCATACTTTCATACTACTACTATGCAAAAACTACTATGCAAAAACTCAGGACAGTATTACACTTTTATTATTTAATTTTATGCTTATGTTTATTAAATGTTTTCAGTGTTTTAAAATGTTTACTGTTGCACCGAGGGACAGAGAGAAATGCAATTTCAATCCTGTGTATGTCCTGTACATATTGCAGTTTTGACAATAAAGTTGACTTTGACTTTTGACTTTGACTTTTAATCAGATTGAATAGTAATTCACGGATTCTTTTCTTTTTCAGGTTTACCCAATATTTCTGTGATCATTTATGATGGACAAATACCATAAAGCCATTAAGTGACAATGAGACTGATTTTAGTCGGTATGCCAAAAGACAGTAGCTTTTATTTAAAATAAATTAACTAAAATTAACACCATTACACTTGATTGACTGATTTCACTTTCTTGCAATTTAACACGTCAGCACATTTAAATTGCAACAACAGACATAAGTAATGATGAAAATAATACTTAATCTGAAGGTTCTTTAGCTTAAAAATGTAGTTACAAGCTTAGAATGAAATAAAGGAGAGGTTTAAGAGGAATAGGGAGAGGTTGGAGAGATTTAAGAGGAAGTTATCTATTTTGAGTTTAAACCAGAAATTGACACTTCTCCATACGAAAACCAGCTCGACTCCATAGCACGTCCAGTAAACATCATCAACTCTGTACCTGTTAGACGTTCGTCTCGGTTGGTAGAGTTGCAGAAGCAATCTGAGCTTCACAGGTTCTGGGTCCTTGAAGTCCGGTTGTCCCTCGGTGTGTTCATGTTTCTACGTGTCGTGACGCTTGCTTTCTCCGTCAAAGACAGTGGCATGTCCTGGTCAGTTTTCAAAATAAAGCGTTCCTCAAGAAAGTTCTAGGGAGCTTTTGCTCTGTAAACTTGACGGGGTCATCCATAAGTTCCAGCTAAGTCCGTCATTGACTCATGACTTAACCTAATCAGCTATGTAGGGATACAGCACTCTCATGTCCGTATGGGATATGGGCCTCTCCACATCTCTCTGAAACTCTCAGTGTTACACCTTCTTGAAACTCTCAAGGAGTTTCTCAAGGACAAGTGGACTCTATATTGGTTAACAATTATTATGGATTAATGGACACTAATTAATCAGATTGAACTTTCTCTTTAATGTGTGTTAATTCAGAATTGATCAAACAGTATTTTTTGTCATTTCAATGATGATTTTACTAAACTGGTATATTTTAAATATGACAAAGTTAAGAGAACATCTCAGAATGATCATGCTTTGAACTGTCTGCTCTAGGCAGAATAAGTGTCGAAAGTTGAAGGAACAATTCTCCGTCTATTTGTTTGAACTGTTTTTGGAACGAAAGAGAAGTTCTAGACATAACTTAATCTTCGGTCTCCCGTCCGTTCTAAAAACAATTCATCTGTGCTTAAACAGAGAGTGCTCTGTTTTCACACCTGCAGGTTTTTGTTTTGTCTCCGTGCTGGGACTCAGTTCTCAGCACTCACTGAGTTTTGGAGTTCTCGGGGAGAAGGGAAGACGCACGGACGTTTTTCTCCAAGCTGGAGACGGCCCGGTCATGTGTCAACGACCCACGTCTCAGCTGAGAGTCGCGGCAAAGCCTTGCTGTGCCTCAACACTCATTTTCTGAAAGAATTTGTTTTCTGAAGTTTTACTTTGAAAGTCCAACCAGT
This sequence comes from Garcialebias charrua, assembly GCA_038048925.1. Classification (NCBI taxonomy): domain Eukaryota; kingdom Metazoa; phylum Chordata; class Actinopteri; order Cyprinodontiformes; family Rivulidae; genus Garcialebias; species Garcialebias charrua. The sequence continues at coordinate 2,239 of JBBPBX010032837.1, forward strand.
GCGATTGGGGCCTGTTCCTGCCGGTGAATGCGTGCTCCCGCTCGTCTGATCCAGTCATACACGCACGAAGTCCTCTGGACGCTCACTGGACCACACAGTCCGTTAGTGTCCACAAACTTCTCAGTCCTCACCTCGCAAGACGTCTCGTCACCAGGTAAAGAGGCGTTGTCTGTATGCTGCACGTGTCGGAGGCTCAGCCTGATCCGTATGGGAAAGGTGCCACTCTGGTTGTTTCAAATAATTAATTTCAGTTAACTTAGCTTTCATCTTCTTCCTCCTATTTCTTCTTTTCATAAGCTATTTAATCTGTCAAGTAATGTGCCAACAGTTAAGTTTTAATTGTCTGTTTGTTTTAATTTGAATTCTTGTCAACGTAGTTATTAAATCAGAGCTAATATCGATACCAATGTTTAATGTAATTCTGTGATAGTTTCAATAAAAGGTCTATTTTCTGGTAGACCAATATAAATTGAAGTCTAAGCGTGAAATTACATTTCTGATTAATCACAGTAGAAACAATTTAGTATCGGAAAAAGGAAGAACTCGCACTTTGGTGGCAGTTTGTGCAAGATTAAAGTCTGCTAAACTGCGCATCCAATAATGGTGGCTCAGTAAGTGTTTAAATACCTTACTACATCATTATTATTCTATTACACCACTCATAAACCACACCGCGGATTTTTAAATCCAGCTGATTTCACATTTGGTTCAGCTCAGGAGCCCGTCTGCTATAGTCAGGTAAGAAATATATTTTTTAAGCGTTTATTTAGCTAAATTTAAAGAAACAAAGCGTCCGGTCCGAGCCACCTGCCTAAAATTCGGCGAAGTTTTTTTTTTTAAATCCAGCTGATTTGAACATTTCGTTAAGCTCAGGAGCACGTCTTCTATAAAGTCAGCTAAGAAATATATTTTTTAAGCGTTTATTTAGCTAAATTTAAAGAAACAAAGCGTCCGGTCCGAGCCGCCTGCCTAAAATTAGGCGAAGTTTTTTTTTTAAATCCAGCTGATTTGAACATTTCGTTAAGCTCAGGAGCACGTCTGCTATAAAGTCAGCTAAGAAATATATTTTTCTCGCAAAGAAATAATTGTTTTTACCGTGTTTCCTTGTGAAGTTCTTTGTACTCGCTCGCTTCTGTCGCCGCCATCTTAATCAGGGCAAATGAGGCGCTGACGCGTCGCGTGGCGATGACGCGTATTAAACACTGAAGCATATTATGTACAATTTTTTCTTGTTTATGGTTAATAATTGGACAAAGCGTATTAAACACCGGTGCGTATTTTACAACGGCGAATACGGTACTCAGATTAGAATGTCATCAAGTTTAGACTTCAGACGGTTTCTTGTATAATGAGCATCAAAAATCAGTAATTTGCGCAAAAAATCTGTATTAATCACACGTGGGTAGGGTGGAGGTGCAAGCGGACCGCAGCTTTACCGGGGGGGGTAAGGGGGGAGACGCTCTTTTAAAGACGTGTTTGTTTGACTTTTTTTTTTCTAAAATCACAGACTTCTCTGAGTCAGCTTCAGGTGCTTGTAGTTAATCATAATATAATCTTCTAAATTTAACCAGGTGTTTCAGGATAAACTTGGTTAAAAAAAAACAGTAAAAATAAATAATTTTTTTTCTGTGCAGAGAACTTCCTCTGCTATAATTTTTTCACATAAACATATTAAAGCTTTTAATTGAAAACACTAAAATTACAGAAAAGATGTTTAAAAACCTCTTTCCTCAAAAAGTCTTCAGTCCTAAGAACACTAAACTAACTTTTAATAAGGTCATGTACACAGTTTAATTTACATCTAACACCCCCCACACACACACACACACACACACGAGAGGTCACCACACCACCACGGTTAAAAGAAATCCTAGGGGAAACCCTGTATCATTTTAGTGTTTTCAACTGAGAAGCTTTCATATATATACTGTATATATTTTTTTAATTATAGCAAAGGACGGTCTCTGCACAGAAAAAAATATATACTGGTTTGTTTGTTTTTTTACCAAGGTTTCTACACTAAAATTATTGTGTGATTTTGAAGCGGGCGCTGTACCGGTCTGTCGTGGTGAAGAGAGAGCTGAGTCGAAAGGCAAAGCTCTCAATTTACCGATCGATCTACGTTCCCACCCTCATCTATGGTCATGAGCTTTGGGTTGTGACCGAAAGAACGAGATCTCGGATACAAGCGGCTGAAATGAGTTTTCTCCACAGGGTGTCTGGACTCTCCCGAGAGATAGGGTGAGAAGCTCAGTCATCCGGGAGGGACTCGGAGTAGAGCCGCTGCTTCTCCACATCGAGAGGAGCCAGTTGAGATGGCTCGGGCATCTGGTTAGGATGCCTCCTGGACGCCTCCCTGGTGAGGTGTTCCGGACATGTCCCACCGGGAGGAGACCCAGGACACGCTGGAGGGACTATGTTTCTCGGCTGGCCTGGGAACGCCTTGGGATTCCCCCAGAGGAGCTGCTCCAAGTGGCTGGGGAGAGGGAAGTCTGGGCCTCCCTACTTAGGCTGCTACCCCCGCGACCCGACCCCGGATAAGCGGACGAAAATGGATGGATGGATGGATGTTAGAAAAGTTACAGACTGCATTACAAAGTTACATAGTGCAGCTTTAAATGTGACAATTGACATGTAAAATAAATAAATTATATACACATACAAACACACCGCATTACCATTGTAAATTTCATTTTAAATTATTGGTACAGAATACTTATATTAGCTACTAACTTATGAAGCAAATATGGCTCACCTTATGTATCAATGATGGTTGGGTCCAGGGTCCAGGCCTGAGGGAAGAGAGGTGATGTTAACTCAATGTTCTTACAAACATTAATCACTTCACAATTATACTGTATATTTTTTTGTAAAAGGCAGCCGATGGAGTTGTTTTTTCATAAAGAGCTGAACTTTTTGACTGAAGTGTTGACGTGATTGATGTAGCCACGCTCAGTAACTAAAGCCTGCGCATAAACAACATTCAGACTAAGATCCAGATCTTTAAAAACTCATACAGTTTATGTTATTGCTCTGGACCGATCTAAATCACCTGATGAAGTACAGTAGTTTTAATGCAGCTGTTGTTGTAGCGCAGTTTCAGTAGTACAGTAGTTTTAATGCAGCTGTTGTTGTAGCGCAGTTTCAGTAACAGCTGCTGTTTCTTCGTTCACGTTCGGGTGACGTCGTTTCCAGCGCGTTCACGTTAGACATGTTGATGCAGATCCAGTCTTGTGAAAACACGTCCACACAGCTTTGGATGTGCGCTCGTCAAAAAAGCCATTACGTTTCCAAACAGGAGACAGTACACGACATGCTAACGGCTAAATGCTGCGCGTGCTGCGCGTGCCACGCGATAATAGCTCCGTGCTGAAAACGCGCCCAGGAAATTTAGTTCCGCGGTGCATATATTCTCCCGTTAATAACGTTCAATGAGTGAAAAAACAACCAAAACGGTACGCAGGTGGACCGAACCGAACGTGCTGTACCGAAACGGTTGGGTACACCCACTTGTTGTTGTTTTTTTCCCCTCGCGACTCGCGCGCGTCGCCACTGGAGTTTCAGGCTAGGACCTAGCATTAGCCTAATAGCAACAAAGCATTCTGCTATATGGAGGCATTGATTACAAAATAACCACCACCCCCGGAAAAAAACACCACCACCACCACACAAGCTGAAAATGTTATCAGACTACATGCACCGCTGATTTCCCCCTCCAACAGAGATTTAGGCGACAGGACAAGTGTGACTAGGACCTAGCCTAGCATAGTAGCAGTAACGTAGCACTCTGCGCTCACACCGCGGGACTATTAACAATATATATAACTAGAAAACTAACTCGTGCGTTTTAAAAGATAACTGCCATAGTAAATAACTTACTCTTCAATTTGAACGTTGTCCTCAGATGATGCGGGAGAAAAATGGCTGCCGGTTGCATGTGCTCGGCTCTGTGAAAATTTACGTCATGACGTCAGACGCAGGATGGCACAGCCGCAAGAAACTAACTGTTTCACTTGGGCGCACAGTGAAATATTTACTTCTGATAAATCTGTAGGACTTCTAAGTTAATTGAGCCCATGAAAGTACATTGTTTTGACTAAATCAAAAGAATTAGGTCAGATCAATGTTAATAAATCCACAACGAGAACTACAGCCCAAATACTCTTCTTAGAGTGTGGTTGGTCCACTATGTGCTGCTTGTGGAACTGAGTTTGTTGTGGCTCCTCGAACTGATATGGAGTATACCCACTAGAAAAGCTTGGGAATTATAGTATACAGGGTACCCACTTAAAAGAGTCAGAGTCAGAGTCAGAGAGTCTTTATTGTCATTTGCACCGCATGTGGTACATGAGATGAAAACGAGATTATGTACACGAGGTCCCAGTTACATCCAACAACAAATGAAAGAGAAAAACAGTAATAACATCGAGAACTAACTAAGAAAAACATCAACTAGTAATACACTAAGCCTAATATAGTGGGAATAAACAGCAGCACGAACATGAGTTTGTATGAGCAGATGGTCACAGATGGTCACAGATGAACACAGCAACAAGAAAACATATCAGCATCACCATGATGTGATATTTTGCAGTGTTTATTTTAATTTTATTTTTATTTATTCATGAGTCTAACAGCCTCAGGGTAGAAGCTGTTCCTCAGTCTAGTGGTTCTACACTTGATGCTCCTCAACCTCCGTCCTGAGGGGAGTGGGGCAAAGAGTGAGTGTGCTGGATGAGTGAGGTCTTTCATGATACAGGTGGCTCTTTTCCTGCATCTAGAGGTGTAAATGTCTGTGATGGTGGGGAGACTGACTCCAACAGACTTCTGTGCAGCCTTCACCACTCTCTGCAGAGCTTTTCTTTCTTCAACTGTGCAGCCTCCATGCCACACGTTGATGCTGGAGCACAGGATGCTCTCCACTGCACACCTGTAGAACGAGGTGAGAACTGGGCTGCTCAGACCGGCTCGTCTCAGCCGTCTGAGGAAGTAGAGTCTCTGATGACCTTTCTTGATCAGGCTGGTGGTGTTGTTGCTCCAGCTGAGGTTATCATTCAGGTGTACACCCAGGTATTTGTAGCTGGAGACCACTTCCACTGCAGACCCACCTATTACCAGTGGGGCATGGGTGTGTTTGTTCCTTCTGAAGTCCACAATCATCTCCTTTGTCTTCTTCACATTCATGTGAAGATTGTTCTCTTTGCACCAGCTCTCCAGATGTTCCACCTCCTGTCTGTAGCTGGACTCATCATTGTTTGTGATGCATCCCACCACCGCTGTATCATCTGCAAACTTAACAATATGACAGCCTGGAAGTGTGGCTGTACAATCATATGTGAGCAGAGTGAACAGAAGGGGGCTCAGCACACATCCCTGAGGAGAGCCAGTGCTGAGGGTTATGGTGGAGGAGGAGAAGTTGTGGATCTTCACGGACTGTGGTCTGTCTGTTAAGAAGTCTAGTACCCAGTTACAAATAGAGGGGCTTAGTCCAAGTGTAGATAGTTTGTCTATCAGAGTTTGGGGGATCATGGTGTTGAAGGCAGATGTGAAGTCCACAAAGAGCAGACGCACGTATGAGTCCTTCTGATCCAGGTGGGTGAGAGCAGTGTGGACCACGGAAGAAATGGCGTCCTCTGTTGATCGGTTCTCACGGTATGCGTATTGATGAGGGTCCTCATTGATGTTGACGGTTGCCTTGATGTGGGACATGACCAGTTTCTCAAAACATTTAGCGACTATCGGGGTGAGGGCCACCGGTCTATAGTCATTCAGACCAGTCACTGTGGAGCTCTTTGGGACTGGGATGATGGTCGTGCCCAATGAAATGTGACATATTATTGGGCTTGTGTCATTGTCAACACATTTGGAACATTTTATAGACACATTGAGTTGGTTCAACCTGTTTTCTGTATAATACTTCTGTACTTACTATTTAATAGCTGAACATGTTTTGCTACTGTTTTATAAATTATATAATGTGTTTTTAATACAAAACCAACTGCTGTACAAAGTTTGTTGTACATTTATTCAAATATAAGCATCTGAGATATTTTGAAATATTCAATATGCTTAAAAATCAAAATAAATTGACAATTACATTGTACTAACCAGTGTACTTTGGTTTCCAAGTACAGTATACCCAGTACAAAAATGTAGACTACACCACTGGATGAAGTCCTTTGAATTAAGGACGAAATGTTCAACAAAAAAAGAAACCGTCCAGAGGACCTGACTTAGCTGTGTTGGATTTTTTTTTTTAACCTGGATTATTGAGCATGGACTTTGATGAAGAAATACTAAAGCATGCAATAAGGGTACACCAAGTACCAACAAGTGAAAAAGCAATATAATATTTGCAAGTTCCAAAAGACCACCTAATGGCACTTTAGAGTTTCTAAATAATGTAATTTATGTTTTTGGTTTGTTGTGACCCCAGCGTATTTGGAGAAAACCCACCTAACCACTGCTCCACCTCAATGTAGTTTGTGATCAGATCATATTAATATGTAGACAGTACTGTATTGTTATTTTTAATACACTTCTGTTTAGTTTATCAGTTTTAAATAATGTGTTATGTCAAAGTTTAACAAGAGTAACTATAAGTGTATTGTAAAGTGTGCAGCTTTAGATTATTAATACAGTACAGTATGTGTAAACTTGCCGAAAGTGGTACTGCACCATTTTTTGCCAAAATGAAAAACGGTAATATCTGAGCCAAAAATGGGTCTAAAAACATGGGAAAAAATCCATAAACAGGTCTCACCTCTCTATAGGTCGCAGGGCATGCAAATTAGGCAAAAAACTGCGACCTATATTCTGGAAAATACGGTAGCTAAAATGTGGTGTGGTGGTAGTCGCTGAGGGTTGTCCCCATCCCATACTCTGTGCACTGGGTCACATGAAATCTTTGTGTAAACTTTAGCACGCAAGGTGACGGACAAAATGCATCAGTCAATTCAGTGATTATGAGCTGTTTAGTTGAAATAAATATTTAAGTCTTACAAAAATAGTGTGATTAAAAACAGCCCAAAAAGGATGGATGGATGGATAAATTCAGTGAAAATTGGTCTAGACTCTAGAGTGTGCCTCTGATGGTCAGTGTGATGAACAGAGCCCAAAAACAAGGATCAATTTGGCAATTCAATTTCTGTAAGAGACATTTTTATCTAATAACTTATTTCATCAACTTCACCAATAGTTTATACCAGCACAAAATATTATCTTGAAATAACAAATGAGCTAAATCTGTGGGGTTATTTTCACAGAGGGAAGCCAATCATCACACCTGTATGATTATACCACTGCAATTTATGAGCTACTTCCTGGGTCATCAGATTATGGTTGAATATTCCCACAAGTCTCACTTTTAGTTTATTTTTTGTACTGATGTATTTTCTGTAGGTTGGAAGATACGATAATCAGCTTCTTGTTCCATATCAGAGTTTCAAGGTGATTTTAGAAAGCAGAAACATTTTCCCAGTTCTCATCCCTCATTTTCTTCCTGCTGGCGATGCAACTGAATGTACTTAACAGAACTGATTATCAAACCTCTTTCTTGGCGTCTACTTTGTGTTGTACAGCTGCAATAAGTTAGCTTCTAAAACACTGCCTTCATTGTGACGGTAACAACACAACCAGAGAAATAAACTATAAACGTATGTTGCCCTCAGAGAATCCCATTCAGTCTAAATGCACCCCTGGTGTTGTTGTTCCAAGCTCCTCAAGGCTAAGCATCACCTTGGAGGCCAATAACTGTGCTTGTGAAGTGATGGGCCATTGAAGGCTGCTGGTTTGAAAGACACAAATGCATCAAGAGAGAAATAATAGCAGCTGAGCGAGGAGGCAAAAACGCTTTCGTCTGTATTGTCCTTGTCCTGCCATTTAGTGACATGTTGCTCTGGCTGAGACATGCGTGACTCACACTAAATAGAGAGCTTTGTGAAAATCCCATCTGGCTCTCTGTCCACCCACTGAGACGCTGCTCATATTTGCATGAGTGCAAGGCTTTTACACTCAAAGGTTTGAGGTTAACCAAAGGGTGGCACAAAGCCAAGTTTGGGGCTGACAGAAGTTACGCTTACAGCCGAGTAGACACTCAGAGGAGCCTCCGGTGCATTTTCATAATGACAGTGATACGGTCACACACAATGTAGAAGTTGAGACAGAGAAGGAGGCGACAACAAGGTGTTAAATGATGAAATAGAAACCACGAGCAGCGGCTAGGAGGTTACCACGAAGACAAATGAAGAATGAGCTCTAACGAGACGTGAGGAGGCGTGATGACGATATGAGGGATCATGTCAGGATCTGTCAGGGTCTGAGATCAGGGAGACAGATTGAGGATCTAATTCTATGATGACAGCGGAGCAAGAGTTCAATGGGTGATTGGGGAAGAGGAAAGAGTTGTTTGGTCAAAGAGCAGATTGCAAAAAAGATGACTGTTGAGCATCCCGCTGACAAATGAAGTGACACTGAGCAAAGATTAACAACTGAGTGCTAGGAGGTATGAGATGCAGCACATGATATGCATATAAAATTTAGATTTATTCATTCATGCACAGACTTTTACTGCGTTAGCTCAGCGTGAATCCTCAGTCTCACACAGGGTCTAACATGCAGGCAGTAAATAGAAGAGAGGTGTTATCGGTCACAAAGAATCAATTTTACACTTTCCCCACGCTCTCCTGACTTTTAGCTAATCCCTGGTTCAGTTGCACCCCCCCCCCCCAGTCATACACAAAAGCAATCATGAACACCAGAGCAAACAACCCCCGTGTGTCTAAGGGAAGATAGAGAAAAGATCAAAGACAGGTGAAGATGTGCAGTCCACTATGAGACAATTTGTTGACAACCAAGTGGAGGGAAAATAAGGGACACAGCAGAAAAAAATAAGCCAGCAATGAAAATGAAAGCTGTTCCAGTACAAACATTATAATGATCAAAAGAATAGACACCTAAAAACAGCATTATTTAAATTTAAAGTTCATTAGTTGACCGTGTCCATTTTGACAGAGATGATCATAAATTAGACTTTTTTTTTCCTTTGCCAGCTGCATTTCGGTCATTTGGTCTTTTCGGTCCACTGGAGCAGTTCCCTTATCAGTCAGTTCAGTCAGGGAATTGCGCGGTTCACCTGAAGTAATACAATCACGCCTTTTAAGGCAAGTGGGCATCAGCGTCACCAGGGGCCCGCCCCCCTGGTATAAGAGACGCTGGCTACCCTACGTCCTCTTTTGCCCTTCACCTCGCTTCACACCTGAACTTCGCAGGACTCCGTGTGACTGGATCGCTCGACTGGAGGTGAGCTCGCTCCCTGCCCAGAGTGTCACGGACTTCCCTGCGAGCACTTTGTTTAGCGGGACGCTATTCTAGTGCTGTCGAGGTATATTTCAACATTTTTCATCGAACGTTTTTCCTGCTGTTTGTCGCCCAGTTTAGCGGACGCTATCTGCGCCACACGGTACCTGCTAAGCTAACGGAGCTAGCGGGCTAGCCACCACAAACAGCGTATCCAAAGGATTCAACGTTTCTGGCTGTTTCGTCGCCCAGTTTAGCGAGACGCTATCTGTGCAACACGCTACCTGCTAAGCTAATGGAGCTAGCTGGTTAGCCACCACGAACAGCTAAGCGAGAGGATTCGACATTTTTCCGCTGTTTCATCGCCCAGTTTAGCGAAACGCTATCTGCGCCATACGCTACCTGCTAAGCTAACAGAGCTAACAGGTTAGCCACCTCGAACAGCGCAACGAAAGGACTTCTTCACACCAAGTTTAGCAGAGACTAACTGGTAAAAACTCAACGCTTCTTCTCGACCATGGCTCCGGAGAAGAACAAGAGGAAATCAAAGAACTCCAACTAGATGAGCAGGCCAGCGAGCCCCGGCTCCCGACCCTGCCCCAACAAATGTGGCTCTTTCATCTCAGCAGAGGACACCCACGAGGCCTGTCCGTTCTGCCTAGGAATGGTTCACGCAAAGACAGCTTTGGTCTCCCCCGAATCTTGCACTCACTGCAACCAGCTGCGTGAGGCGGCGAGACGAAGACGTCTGGACTTCGTGGCCAAGGCCATGGGCAGTTCCACCACGGCGAAATCCGCTCCTTACAGAGGCCCTCACTCCCACAGCAGAGTTGGAGGCAGACAAGATGGAGGACAGTGGCGCTGGAACCTGGGGTGGGACAATGGACGTTATTGCCCCCGTAGGGGACTCAGCAGCAGAGTTCGACACGAGGGACTTGATGCGAGCCGACGAGCTCTCACTAACAGCCTCGGGCGAGATTACTGACGATGAGGCGGACAATGAGGAGGATGGAGAGGACGAGGACTTCTCCCAGAGCCCGGTGGCAGGTCAACCAGAGACAGATGTGTCCACCCCCGCTCTGTTCGAGCTGTGCCACAGAGCCACAGACACCTTGAAGGTAACTTGGCCAGAACCCCCACCTTGACAACAAGTAACAAAGCTGACCAGTAACTTCTTTTATGCCAAGCAACAGTCGGCCACGAGACACAGGATACCCATCTTTCCCGACTTCCAGACTGAGCTGACGCGCACCTGGGCTGAACCCAGGGCCCCCCCTGCGCGACGCTGACGCCCTAGCCATAAAGGCGTGATTGTATTCCTTCAGGTAATCGCGCGGGGGCGCAATTCCCATAGCAAGTATGTTGCACCGAGAGACTGACTGATAAGGGAACTGCTTGCTCTTTTTGACCTCTTGAATGATTTCCTCTTTAACCATTCCTGCCAAGCATTCAAGTATTTCATTCTGGATCGTTTTACTTGTGTACTTGTCATTTTTAGCTTGTTCTTCAAGCCTTTTTTAAATTATGGGATTATGCTTACCCAGCAAGTCTAGCATAGATAGAAAACTCCCCTTTTTTCAGAGTCAGGAGACTCCCTGTGACCACGCTGGTCTATGTTTTCTGTCGCAGTTAGAACAAGACCCTCAGCTAATGTTTTATTGTAGTACCGGTACTGATTTTCAGTCGCTTGTATTTTATTTTGTTAGTCAATCATTTCCAGCATTGAAGTATTTTTTTAAATCCTCTTTTTGTTCTTAGTCCATGCAAACATTGCATTCAGATGGTTTTCAGATCGAGCATGACAAAGAAATCCACTGTCTGTCATGGTAGCCTTTTTCCAATTGCGGTAACCATCAAATGAGCTAAAAACTGTTGTTAGCGTGTCAGGGAGTGAGAAATGTTGACAAGCGAAACAGTAAGCCGAGTCTTTCAGATCAGAGTATTCCAACCAAGGGTGTGCTTCGTACCATTCATTTCTGAAGCTCCTTCTGGCTCCCCCTTGGAAGGTTCTTGGAAAAGTCTCATGCCTTGGCTGAGCTGGGCCCTCACGCCACGACTTGGATATGCCTAGATAAGGTGAATACAGTATACAGGTCCTTCTTAAAAAATTAGCATATTGTTATAAAGGTCATTATTTTCCATAATGTAATGATAAAAATTAAACTTTCATATATTTTAGATTCATTGCACACCAACTGAAATATTTCAGGTCTTTTATTGTTTTACTGATGATTTTGGCATACAGCTCATGAAAACCCAAAATTCCTATCTCAAAAAAAGTTTCGTAATCGTGACATGCTCCAGTCTAGTTTTAGTATATCATGAAAAGGTTCTCTAAACAAGCTATTAAAGCTGGGGTATGTAAGATTGTAATGTAGTCTGTAACTTTTCAAACAATATATTTTTAACATATTTCTTCACTCTGTCACTATCTACTGACAAACTGATGTTAGACAAAGTAATCTCTGAAAAAAACTATAGTCCCCTTGCTTCTCTATCAGCATTTATAAAAACACTAAAAACACAGAGTGACCAGGACAATGACAGCCAATAAAAACAGAGTTTGTAACCAGCCAATTAAAAACAGAGCTTGAATTTGAATCAGCCAATAAAAACAGAGCTTGAATTTGAATCTCAGCAGAGCCTCCCCCTCAGAGCCATATCAGAATGCTTTGCCTGTTGAAAATTTTTCTAAGTTCTGCACTCTACAGAAAGTTACACATAGCACCTTTAACCTAATCATCTGAATCAACAAATTAACTCTAAACGCCTGCAAAAGATTCCTGAGGCTTTTAAAAACTCCCAGCCTGGTTCATTACTCAAAACCGCAATCATGGGTAATGTAAAAGATCAGCTGTCCATCTTTGATACAGCTATCTTTAATGTGCACGATTACCGACAGGATCGAAGGATGGTAGAAGATTCGGTCTGGTTCACTGCGAGCTTTTATTCAACATGTCCGCCATTCATCTGGTCGGTACAACAACAGAGTAACTAACGTAACGTTGCGTCTGTAGCATATATGATGTAAATGCTAAAGATCAGACAAAGTGGTGATCACTCAAAAGTATTAGTAGCAGGCCAGTTATCAGAAGGTTCTAATGTTCGCAAAGTGGTGATCACTCAAAAGTATTAGTAGCAGGCCAGTTATCAGAAGGTTCTAATGTTCGCCTCATGAAGGGTCATGGTTGCATTTGTATTTAAGAACACAAGGACAGAAAATCAGTGCATAAGGTGCTTTGTATTAAATATGATACAGTATTTACAATATGTACAAAAACAAAACAAAAACAACTGTCATCAATGTCATCAATCCATTCATTATACCAATAAACATGTTTCACCAGATGAACAGATCTCCCAAATTATCTAGACTAAATCCAAATGCTTGTATTAATCCCACAGTTCATGAAATACCAAGGCCAGGGCAATAGTCCAGATAAGATTGAGGGGTTTAAATGTAGTCAATGAAGACCAAATAAATGTTCAGGAGCCTTTAGCGCTTGTAAAGGTTTTTTGGGTGTGTGTGTAGGGAGCAGGCCACAGCATCTCCTACCGCACAAGACAACTCAGGTTCTGGCTCCGGGTTCTTTGGGCCTGAAGCCTAGTGGTAGCTCGCCATCATGGGAAACCTGGCCTCCATCATAGGAAATCTGGCCTCCCTCATAGAAACCTGGCCTGTACAACAGGATCAAGTTAACATCATTTTCTAGTATTAATATCAAAATCACTATCAATACCATACCATAAATAGTTTTACAAATACATAGGATAAATGTATTGATGATCTACATGTACATGATTTACTTTTCTAAATTGTTTATCATAATATAAATACACAAACAATTTCTAAATAGAGTACTCTTCACATTCATAGTCACTGTATGATTAAATGTTAAAGATGGCACAAAAGTACAACATAACCATTTAATCCATTAAAAATAGTTCGCCGATTTGCATGCACGCGGGTCGGACGCTTTATTTCTTTAAATTTAGCTAAATAAACGCTTAAAAATATATATTTCTTAGCTGACATTATAGCACAAGGGTTCCTGAGCTTAACCAATTCACGAAATGTTCAAATCAGCTGGATTTAAAAATCTGCGGTGTGGTTTATGAGTTACGTATCTTGCTAACAAAAACAGCGAACCTCACAGCTAAATGCAGCTACATCCAGAGCAAGGGACGGGCAGCGACAGAGTCAGTCCGACCAGAGGAGGCTTTTTTCGGACACATGAGCTAGAAACGGTCTGGAAGTGTCTCCCTAGCGGACAAAAGCTGTACTGCACCATCATGAAAAACGGCGAAATTAGACCCAAAAATGGGTCTAAAAATATGGGAAAAAATCCATAAATAACACGCTTCGATGTATAACACGCAGGACATTCAAATTAGCAAAAAAACTGCGTTATAGTCTGACGAATACGGTACACTTTAAAAGTGCAGTATGATAGTTCTTCATAATCTACCTGGCAACTGTGCCTGGCATGGAGACTATGGTGGATCAATGTAAACATAGTTTTATTTTTAGTTGCCAGAATCAACTAAAAACACATTTCCACAGAACATTGTGGTGTAAACGGCCCTAAAATACACGTTCAGCACTTTGGTCTTGCTGCTTATTTTAAGTGCTTTCTGAATAAAGTGGTGTGTTACAGTCACCAACACATCTTCACCTGATGGTTCAGGACCGTTTCCTTCAGACTAGACTGGAAATCAAAACTGGATCACTGAGAGCAAACACACAACTGTTCACATTTATGGAACCAGTCTAA
>JBBPBX010032837.1:17241-33634 GCA_038048925.1 Garcialebias charrua
ATAAGGTGTTTTAAACCCTTCCCACATGCTTTCAATATTCTAAATAATGTTTCTAAACACACTAAGGCCCTGTACACACGTAGCCTGGTGTTTGAAAAACGAATATCTGCGCAAAAAAATATCTCTGTACATACATGTTCGGATATTTAAAATGTTCGTCTACATGTCCCCGTTTATTTTCACCACAGAGCGTTGTAATGAATATGTCGAACCCATAGGTGGCAGTGTAGTGCAGTCACAACCCTTCAAAACACCACAACTTCCTGTTATTATTTCTTTTTTTTTTCGTTCGTTTGTGTGGACAGACCGCGAGGTTGAACTACTATTAAATACCGTGTTGGAGTACAAAGTTAATAAAACGCAGGAAAATGTCGACTGGGAATCATGTCCGACTGGGAATCATGTCAGAGCAGGTATGTTGACATTTTAGCGCTTTTTTTCTCCGAGCATTATGTGACGTCAGCGCCGCTCCAGCTGGAGCAGAAACCTCCGGTTCTGAAAGTCCACACGCAGACTCGAAAGCGGAGAATTCTCAAATCTCCACTTTGGTCTGAGTTTTTTTATTATTCGTTTATAGTTACATCAACCGGAGTTCACGTGTGGATGAAAGGCCAAACCGCATGATAAACTGTTCGGTTTTACTGATATCCGGATACGTGTGTACAGGAGCACAGAATGTCATGATTTCATCTCCCAGCCTCCGCTACTCTTTGCCACCTGCAAGCGCTCTTGGCCACGCCCACTTCTCCACTTTGCACGAACAGCTGATTAGCTGCAGCGGGAAGTTTATCCTGCAGTATGGACAGCCCAAAGCTGCAAGAGGAAGCTTTTTCTGCAGCTCTGGGCTGCACAAATGTGCAACAAGTGCTAAATAATTTTAAACAATTAATTTTAAATAAAAATTCCATGCCAGTCATGTGGCTCATCCATCAATCAGCCAATTGTGTGTCATGTTCACTCTTATTTTGAAAAATCGCGATAAAGCGAGTCCACGAAAAACAAACCATGAAGTAGCGAGGGACTACTGTAGTACAGTTTAACCTTCAGGCTTGCACTGTAGAACATTTGAGTATGTCAAGAGTATGAACAGGACAAATTAATATCAACTCATGAAGACATTCCAACATGTGGTTGGTTTCTGTTCAGGAGAGGGTTGGAAACTTTCTGGCTGACTTCTATTCGGTGAACGGCCTGGTGCTAGAGTCAAGGAAACGACGGGAGCACTTAAGTGAAGAAGACATCCTGAGGAACAAAGCCATCATGGAGAGTTTGAGTAAAGGAGGCGGCATCAGTGAGCAGAATTTTGAGGTAATGAAATAATTTGGTGATCTGGTTTAATTACCCAGTAGTTCAACATAACAACTCTTTAATTAGTTGATTCTGCCCCTTTCCAGCCTGTGAGAAGGCAGTCTCTCACAGCTCCAACCTCTAATACCATTTCTTGGGAAGAGTACATAACTGCAGAGCCTGGAAAGTAAGCATCTGCTGCAATTAGCCAATTTATTTAAGGCGACCACAAGAAAATCTGAGTTACTGCTGAGTATGTAATACCTTTATCTGTTTGTGTCTCCTCACCTCCAGGCCTCCTCATCTTGGCCGAGAACTTGTGTGTAAAGAAAGCAAGAAGAACTTCAAAGCTACTGTAGCTATGAGCCAGGATTTCCCTTTAGGCATAGAGTCGTAAGTAAATCCCATCCTCCTTAGATCTCCTTATAAAGCTCTCAAAGCAGCTTGATCCTGAGAATACTCTTGGGAGTTTAGGAAAAGGTTGAGCAGAGATGAAATAATTGGTATAAAAGACCTGGTACATGAAAAGGCTTCAGAAGCAATATGCAAAATCAACTCCAAGACATTAATTGAAGCTTTTTTCCACTTTTTTAGTTCTAAAGAGAAGTTCCAACATTATTTTATATATTTGTTCAAATTCAGTTGTTTATAACATTCAGACTGTTTTTTCTGAAACAACCAAAAACAAATGTCTAGTTTTTCCTGCATTTTTCCAATTCTTTTATTTGTTACTCAAAAAAAAAAAAAAAAAACCTTCAAGATTTAATGACAGTTAATTGTGTGTTTCTAAATTATTAATTTTTACAATAAAAAAATAGTTGTTAATGAGAGGAAATGCACTTTTAAATGCTTTTTTTTTTTGTAAATCTTAAAGATGATTTTCTGTTTTTTATTATTTATTTATAAAATCTATTATCATTTTCAAGTGATGGATGTATTTTAATTACCGTATTTTCCGCATAAACGTCGCATCAGTCCAATTATGTCCAGTAAAGTGGAAAAATCCATAAACATGTCGCACCGCCGTTTAAGTCGCATCTATTATGCGTCACCGCTGACGCGTCGTGTATGTTACGCATCACAGCTGACAATCCGGAAATGTGGGCCGGTGTTTTGCCAAAAATGGATTGGCTGCCAAATGGCCACAGGAGCGTGCACGGACGGACTTTAACAAGTTTAACACTTAAAAACAATTATTTGTTTGCTGAAAATTATAGCAAAGGTGTGTCTGAGCTGAACTTTTCCTTAATAAATGCACATAATGGTCAAATCAGCCGAATAGCCGAAAAAAAAAAAAAAAACGGTAGTGTCGCTGCCTCAGTTCTGTGAAGCGTGGACGCGCAACGCGCGGAAACGCTACATCTCTTTAAAATTTAACAAGATAAACACCTAAGAAAATATATTTGTTTGCTGACATTATAGTAAAGATGTGTCTGAGCTGAACTTTTCTTAATAAATGCACTTTGACGGTTAAAACATGGCAAAATGAAGCCGACGAAATAAAGTGGCTTTAAAATTACTGCACGCTCACCCGCCCATAATGATGACAGAAACACCTATTTATTTATTTTTATTCAAACCTGTTGAATTTTTCATCCTCTGTGTCGCTGGCGAAGATTACTGCCAACTCTTGAGGTAACAGGAAGTTGATGCAGCTCAGAGCACTGCCTCCTCTTCCTCCTCCACGTCCAGCAAACATCCTGGCCTTCCTGAACCCCGACTGGATGGATTCTTTACTGACTGAGGTCCACGCTTTATCCATCCATCCGAGGACCTGCTGGAACATCACGTGGCACATCCGTCCTGTAGCCGTGAAGCTGTGCTCTCCGTCCACCATCCACTCTTCCCAAAGGCGGTGCAGAGCTGCTTTGAAGCTCCGGTTCACAGAAATGTCCAGAGGCTGCAGCACTTTGGTCAAACCTCCCAGGATGAAGGCAGGAATGGAGTTAAACACTTTAATTTTATCTTTAAATTGCAGCATGATGTGCACGCACACGCTGTCCATCCAGCAGGACTTTTTTTAAATCTAAAATATCCGTACACATACAGGTACACCGGTAGTCGTCAAAAGCCTAGAGGTCCCTTTAGCGCCCCTCGTGGCTGAAAGTGGTACTGCTCCATTTTCTTTTCAGTCAGAATGAAAGGAAACGGTCATATCTCAGCCAAAAATTGGTCTAAAAATATGGGGGAAAATCCATAAATACGTAGCTTCGCCGTATAAGTCGTAGGACATGCAAATTAGGCAAAAAACTATGACTTATATGCCGAAAAATACGGTAGTTCTTTTAAGGTAAAGTGGTGTTTTGTTGACTCAAAATCTTTGAATTCATTGACAACAACAAAATTAAACCTGAGAAAAATACATTTTAAAGACATATGCAATTTAAAATGAGCAGATGATGTAACATTCATGAGGGGCTATCTTATGTAAGGAAATTACTTTATTTCCTCTACTGAGTGAACCTTAATGGAAACAACATTAAAACCCCATTCTTTATCATAGCTAATGGCTTTTTAATGCAATTTTCCTTTTTTTTTCTGCTTTCTATTAAAATATATTTACTCCTTTAATAATATACAAAGTACAGTTTAATGTTCTCCAACATGAAAAAATATCACCAGAGGTGCTGTTGGAGAAAAGTATTTACTATTTATTGTGGCAAATTAGATGATCTTGGGTTATGATTCTGGTGGTTTACATTTTTTGTCCCTCTAGTTTCCCCTCAAACTATAAACTCAGGCTAGCTTTTACTTGCAAGATGTTGAGAAGTTGTTGGCAAACTTATAATGGAATAGCAGAAACTTAAATGTCCCTTAAAATGCTTTCGACTAAGAATGCACAATATTGGATTTTGGGCCAATATCCAATAAGCCAATATGTTATATTTGGCCGATAAGTTAACCGATACAATACCGATTATTTTTTTCCCTAGACCTACTTACAGAAACTTGTGTAAGTATCTGCTGTTCTCACTTCACCACAGCAGCTTTCTCGGCTGTGGAATTAAAATACAGGTAGTCCTCGACTTACGACGGAGTTCCGTTCCTACGCGGCGTCGTAACCCGAATTTCGACATAAGTCGGAACATATGTACAAACTGCACCTTATGTACGTACAATACTGTATTTTACCAAGCACTTAGCCTATCCTAACACAGTACCCTACATAATTATCAAAAAACACATACATTTGGAGCCATAATGAAGGGAAAAAATAGTTATTTTCCTACTGGGAGCTGGTGAAGCCTCCTCCGTCTGTTAGCATGTTAGCTCGTTGCTCCTCCAAGATCTGAGGCTGCCTATACTTCGGGCAGTCCAGAGTGTTTACAGTAAGGTCTGTTAGCATGTTAGCTCATCCCTCCTCGTCCCAGAGGACCAGACGTAGCTTTTTTAGAGAGTACAGGGCAGCTGTAGCCTCTCTGCCTCGGTCCAGTCCGGTCTGCCTCGTAAACTTCGGTCCAAACAATAAGGTCTGCCCTGTATTTTTCCACTGAGTGCTCGCTGCTTCTGCCGTCAAGCTACTGCTTCTGCTGTCAAAACCGGAAGTAAAACCGGAACTCGGCTTTTCAAAATAAAATTTTCAAAAAAAAATTTTTTTTTAATGGGAGATGCGTGACGTAACCAGAACACGTCATAACTCGAGACCTTCGTAAGCCGAGGACTACCTGTACCACATTATTCTGCATAGTCTTTGTCAGTTTGACCTAATACCAAATGCAGATGCCAAAAAGGGGACTAAAAATGATGTGATTTTTTATGTTGTTTTAATTATGTTTTTTCTATCCATTGTTCCGTAAGACTAATCATGCTAACACTTGATATCCAAATGTCTGTGGTAAAACTCACCCAAGTGCTATCGGCGATTAGCTTCTCAATGACATCGGAAATGATGGCCTGTAACTTGGGTAAGGCTACGTTGGAAAAATATCCCCGACTGGGGACGATGTAGCAAGGCTGAACGTAGTCCAGAATTCTTCAGAATCCAATAATCCTCAACAATTGAAAATGTTGGTTATCCAGAGCAATACACTCCATCAGTTTCTGAGTGATGCCTTTTGCTCTCTGGTGGCTGTGGCTGTATTTCCTTTCTTTGTCCAAAGCTTGTAGAATGGACTGCTGGTAAGATTTT
The DNA here is from genome assembly GCA_038048925.1 of Garcialebias charrua. Taxonomy (NCBI): domain Eukaryota; kingdom Metazoa; phylum Chordata; class Actinopteri; order Cyprinodontiformes; family Rivulidae; genus Garcialebias; species Garcialebias charrua. Next base: position 22,658 of record JBBPBX010032837.1, read on the forward strand.
GTTTCTCCGTGGTTGACCGCTCTCTCACTTTCCTTTCTGGACACCATGAAGTCATCGTAATGGTCAGAATGGTGGTTCTTGGGATGGTTAATTAGGTTCAAATTGTTGTAGGACTTGCTCCTCCTCACATCACTGACGCTGAGCAGTCATTGCAAAAAGCAGTTCTGCTATCAGTTTTCGACACTTTAAAAAACTCCCACACCACCAACATTTTGAACTCTTCCTCTCCCGCCGTGATCAGATCAGGTAGGCGCTTGTGACATCATCACATTGTGCTGGCGCTGCAGGCATCCTTGTCACTGGGTTGTCATACAAAAACAGCGTCTTTTATATCGGTGAGTTATTTTGATGGAATGGCCGATGTCCGATATTTAACTTGATCACTAATATCAGCCGATACCATGCTGATAATATTGTGCATCCCTACCTCGACAAAAAGTGTAAACATGTAATTTAGACTAGATCAATGGGCCTCATGCAAGAACCGTTCGTACGCACAGATTTGTTCTTAAACTGTGCGTACGAGTGATTTAGGAGCATTTGGGCATTCAACAATGTTTTCGTATCCTAAGATTTTTTTCAGATATGAACAAAATTTACGTGTGGTCCAGACCTGTCGTATATTTACGAGCAGCCAGTCTGCTGTTATCCAGACAGATTTTCTTCACTAATAACTTTATATTTCATTAGTTTGAAGATATTTTGAGTTGAAAATGAATCACAATCTATAATTATGTTGAAAAGAGGCTGTTCTGTTTGAATTAGAATTATAATATTAAATGCGACCCGACCCCGGATAAGCGGAAGAAAATGGATGGATGGATGGATAAATGCAACGACACAAATTGGTTAAATTAAAATAAAGCAGCTATTAATTTTGTTGTATAGCACTACAATATTAATATGAAGTTAATTGAAGTTTCGAGACATTTTAAAATGCTTTTGTTCAAAAACACATCGGACACTTGCATGTGGGGGGGGTAGCGGTGCGCGACAGCTCTTCTGAATAAGTGAAACTATAATGTAACACAGTTGTTTACACTAAAATTAAAAATATTTGACCAAAGAAAAACCAGAGCAGGGCTGGAGAGATAAATACGATTTTTATTTCTGTGACTGTACAACCCACGGGAGACATGACATTACCTGTAATGAATGAATGAATGAAATGTGCTGTAGCACATTTCATTCATCGGCTTTAAAGCAGAGTCACAGCTGACGCTGCTAAAAATTACAGATTTATAATATTATAATATTAACTGCAACGACACAAATTGGTTAACTTGGTTAAATTAAAATAAAGCGGCTTCACACCCACCGCCGCGGCCCGGACGGGTCGCGGACGAGTACGCGGGTACTCGGGGGCCGCGGCGGGTCACGGCCGAGCAGGACCGCCACGCCGCTGGGTACAAAGTTCCGTGGGCCGGCCGCGTGCCGAGGATCGCCGAGCGCCCCACGTCGACCCCCGTGCGCCTCCCGCACGTCGCGCCCGGGCCCACCCCCCCGTGCCCCGGGGATGGTCCGTGCGCGCCGCACGTTTGAGTGGGTCCTCGGCTTTAAAGCAGATTCACAGCTGACGCTGCTAAAAATTACAGATTTATTTATTTAGTTAGTTAGTTATTTACTCTGAGAGCAGAACTTCAATCTCCGCACCAGTAAAGTTCTTCTTTATACTTCTCGCTGTCATCTTTATGAATGGACACTTCCTGCTCTCTGAGGCAGGAAACGTAGCCTTATATGGTGTTTTGAGGGGTGGGAATTATGTAAATGACCTCTCCGCGTGCACCAGCAGGTGGATAGAACAGGTGGAATTCATCATACGTACGCAGCTCATTTACACACTTTTCCTGAGGATAGAAGAGTTTGTTGAATCTGACGTGGCATGTTCGTACGAACGCTTCGTATGAACAAAAGTAAGAGAAATTTAGGATAAAAATACGAACATGTTCTTGCATGAGGCCCATTGTTTTAGTAGTTGTTGCTTTATATGCACCAAAAAACCTTGGAGACTTCTGCTAAATTCTGTGCATTTGGATTCATGATGTGAGCCAGATGAAGTAGAGAAATGAGCTTTGGTTAACTCAGAAGCTCAACTTGCATTTGTTTTCTGTGGGTTGTCAGCGTGAGGGTGAAAAAACACTGCTGACTCACTTCCCTCTGCCTCCAGGTTACTAAACATCTTGGAAGTCATAGCCCCGTTCAAGCACTTCAACAAACTCCGAGAGTTTGTTCAGATGAAACTTCCACCTGGGTTTCCAGTCAAACTAGGTACGTGTCGACCTACCTCTGAGTGCCTGCGAGACTGGTTGAGCTTCAGGTGGAAGATCACAAAATAACCTGTTTTTTTTTCTCCTTTGTTTTGTTTCTTGCCTTGCAGACATCCCCGTCTTCCCCACCATCACAGCGACTGTCACCTTTCAGGAATTCCGCTACGACAAATTTGAAGAGTCTATTTTCTGCATCCCTGCTGAGTACAAGGAAGATCCCAACCGCTTCCCAGACCTCTGATCTGTTGACACGTCTGACACAAACAGGAAACGGCTAGCGGGTTAGGGAGCGCAGGCTCATTGTGAATCCATTAGTTGTTCAAGAAGACAAAATAAAGGGAGGTAACTTTAAAGTCCAACACCCACCATGTTTTCAAATTGCATCGCCATTAATATTTATTAGTTTATTTAAAAATAATACAGGAGCGTTTACTTATATTGTGGAGAAATAACACTAAATGTGTTATTTCATGATTTATAGCAGATTTTAGCATGCAGCTCCGGGAAAATCTGCTCCTCTCCATATATGGGCATTCACTTGGGCATTCACGTCACCAAAGTGACGCCTTGGAGTTACAGGCGAGCAGAGGAAAAGAACAAGGAAGCATTTTTAAATATTCCATAAAGCTGCCTGTTGATTAATCCTGCTGTCGCTCACTCATGTCATCATATTCTGAGCGAGCATCCACTACTAGTTTAATTCGTTTGATCGCGACAAATTCATTCATTTCCGCATCGCCCCGCATTTCTCGCCCCGTGATGAGAAAGGCACCCAGCCTCGCAGCTGCTCTGCCCGCGCGCATGCTTCACGACCCGTGCTGCTGCAACAAGGCTGACGAGAGATAAGAGCAGATACATACACTCGAGGGAGCAAATTACACCGGCACGAGGAACTTCAAAGGTGACCAGCGGAGCGGAACGAGGAGCCAGAGACCGCGCGCGGGCTCGCTCCTCAGGGGCAGAATGAATCAAGCAACAGGTCCGCAGCGGTGTTATAAAATAAATAATAAATAAAATCAGAGCGCTGGTCCATACACACAAATGCACCAGGAAATATAAAGTTTTAACGCACTCTCTCTCATAAACCTCCATGGAAACTCACTCCTACCTTCTGCCTTCTGGGTGGAGATCATGTAACAAAAGGCATGACCCTTCGGGACTTTTCGGCCAGGTTTCCGGATTCCTTCGGGAGTGGGTTGTTTTTTTTTTTTTTTTTAACCCTCGCCTGGCCCAAATGCAAAAATGAAAATAAAATTCATAAAATACTACAGTAATTCTCCAATATGGTGAATTGTTACTGTCACGGTGGGTGTTGTCCTTTAAAAAAAAGTAAGAGTTAATGTTCATTTTGCTGACGTATCCAAAGCAAATCAATGCAAGAAAATATCAGAGCTCCATGTGGCATATAGAGGAGTGCCGGCAGTTGTTTTTGTGAAATGAGTGAGTGATGGCTTTCTTTGTTCTTGCTGTTCATAAACCGAGCCGTTAAAGCTGCTATTCTCTACTTTTAAAGCTGTCAGGTGACCCAGCTCGTACATCTCATCAGTATTTAAATATATCCTTTGTTTCAACTGTAAGGATTCTCATTCTCGAAACATCACTCCTATCATATGTAAATATTTCATGTCTCTTTAATTCACAATAACAAATAATAGCTACGGTATATCCTCAAACTGAGCTTACTGTTCATTTATACATTGTGTACTATATATAAACTCAAATGAGTACCACTGTGTAGCAATACATTTGCAGTTCTTAAGAATGTTTTTTTTTTTTTACCAGTTGGGGAAAGGCTTGGCTGAAAAATGCAGATATTCAGCCTTTTTCCCATGCAGGACACAGTCTCCTGTGTGTTCAGGTTTGCTAATGTTACCTCTCAGCTGTCTCTACATTTTCTCGTGATAACGAGCTCTGTGCTCAGAGTTGTATGTTGTGTTGAGATTTGTTGTGTCAGTTTGTGTGGGGGAGAACCCAGATGGGATATCAGGTAAACTGTTCTTAAGTTTATTACTGCACTGGTATTTAAGGCATGCTGTGGCTGTGTTGGCCTTTTGGATTTGCATTTTTATGCTACATTATTTAAGCATTTACTGTATATTACCTGCAGATCCACTGATATTTAGATGAGTTTTAAAAAGAAATGTAACACTAACACTTTAGAACTTGTAGTGCTCATTAAAAATCTTTTCTACGCATATATAGAAAGCCAAGGAGGGAAAACCAAGCTGTGAAGTTTATAAAGCTGGATATATTCATCCAAACAGGAATTATTATGATCCAATGTCACTGGCTTCAGTTAAAATGTACTGCAATCATAACCACTTCACATCCCTTTAAATAAAGCACCAGCATCGTGTTTCAATTGACTTTATGCAAGTTTTAACTCTTAAAGCTGCAGTATGTAGCTTTTTTTATGAACATATTTCTTCACTCTGTCCCTACCTCCTGACAGACTGATGTTAGCCAGGTAATCTCTGAAAAAATAAAAAAAAATATTGTCCCCTTGCTTCTCCAGGTGGTAAATAAGCATTTCTAAAAAGAAAAGGTGACCCGCCATTTTCCAGCCAATAAAAACAGAGTTTGTAACCAGCCAATAAAAACAGAGCTTGAATTTGAATCAGCCAATAAAAACAGAGCTTGAATTTGAAATTCAACAGACCACAAGGGGGCAGAGCCACATATGGCTCTGAGGGGGAGGGATCAGAATGCTTTGCCTGTTGAAAATATTTCTAAGTGCTGCAGTTCTACAGAAACTGCATACTGAACCTTTAACGAGCTTTATGTTGATGCCGGCAGCATCATGTGGAGATGTGTGAAAGACTGGATTACGCAATCATCTGAAATGCCCAAGCAATGTTGATGTCCTTTTTCAAGTCAAACCATTTGTTCTACAGGTGCTGGTCATAAAATTAGAATATCATGAAAAAGCAGTAATTCCATTCAAAAAGTGAAAGTTATGCAACGTGTATAAAGTGTAATATACTGTCTGTTATATATATATATATGTTTTTTAAGACAAATATGGGTTAATACACGTACACACAATTCATTCTAAAAGAGGAGTAAAGATGAAATAACCTCAGAAATTTTGAGACAAAAAGATGAACAAAGCTGGCATTTATTGAACAATTTAACATTGCACTTTTTAGTGCTACCTATTTAAACCCTTGTACTGTAATCAGTTTCTGGATTGTAGTGTATTTGAATTTCCTTAAATGTCATTAATGTTCAGTCCCAAAAAATCGAAAAGAAAAAAAAAAAAAAACCAGAGGAGGGCTGTACAATTCTTTAAAAAAATAAGTTAAAATAAAAGGTTTAGAGCTCTGAAAAAAAATGTGTCCACAACTACCCGGGTAGTATATTTTTTCAATTTGCTTAGCTGTTGATGATGAAGTCCTGTCCACCAAGAAATGAAGTTATCCAATTTGTTTCTGGCTCATCAGTCCAGAGGTAGCTCGGCATTCAACAGTCCGCCTGAATCCAAGATCAACTTTAAAAAAACAACCTGCACAGGCAGGGGGAATATCAATCACTCCAATTGCCAAATATGCAAATCATTTAAGTTGGTGTAGTGGCAGGGCAGGGCTTCCGACTTGGGACCCGAAGGACGCGGGTTCGCGCCCCGGCCACTACACACCTTGGGGTGTATGACCTAATTCTCCAGCTCCCCGGGCGCTTTCTATGGCTGCACCACCTGGTGGTGGTTTGGTTAAATGCAGAGATGAATTTCGTCTGTGTATGGGAAACATACACAGATAACAAAAAAGGACATTATTATTATTATTTATAGCCATAATTCTAGCTTTAACCCCAAGATTGCTGGGCCACACAACATCCCAGTGGCTTTTAAACCCCAAAATACATTATGGCAAAGACTGGTTCATAATAATAATAATAATTAATTCAATTTATAACGCACTTTTCATTACTGAAAATCTCAAAGTGCTACACATATATTGAATGCTACACACATTCATAAACCGGTGGCGGCAGACTACCATGCAAGGTGCTTTCCAGTCCTACCGGGAGCAACTCAGGGTTAAGTGTCTTGCCCAAGGACACAACGACACATGGTGCGGGTCCCGGGAGTCGAACCGCCAACTTTCCGATCGGGAGACGACTGCCCTTACCACTACGCCACGGCCGCCCAAAGGTGGTTCATCCCAAAGATCCAGTCCCCCGGCACAAACAGAGTAATATTGTGTATGCTGTTCAGTGTCAGGAGGGCTGTGATCAGTCTTATATCGGGGAAACTAAACAGCCACTGGCCAAAAGGATGGCCCAGCACAGAAGATCAACATCATCAGGTCAGGACTCTGCGGTCTACACTCATCTCCAGGTCAGAGGTCACTCTTTCAGGGATGAAGATGTTCACATCCTTGATAGAGAGGAACGATGGTTTGAGAGAGGAGTAAAGGAGGCCATCTTTGTGAAAAGAAACCGCCCATCATTAAACAGGTGGAGGCCTCCGGGTTCAACTGTCCCCCACTTACAATGCTGTTATTGCTCAGCCCTCTGTGAATAGCAAACAACCATCAGGGTGCTAACGATCCATCGTTAGGCTGATGGTCCTCCTTGATCATGTGAGCAGCTGGTTTCGGCTGTCATCAGCCAACTGGTTGTGTAACACTGTGAGAGGGTGCTATTTATAAGACTGAGCTGAACACAGCACCTCAGACTGAGGAAGTCTTTCGGATGAAAGACGAAACGTTTCTACAATTTTTTTTGCTTTGTTTTGTTTTTTTTTTTGAATGTCCAGAGGACCAGACTTAGCTTTTTTAGATTTTTCTACCTGGATTATTGAGCATTCATCAAGTTACTTTCTAAAAAAAAAAAGGCACAAGTTTTCATGACATTATTTCTGAAATTTAAAGGGGACCTATTTAGCAAAATTCTCATTTTGCCACTTGTCATTATTTGTCGTCTTGTACTGCAGATTGAACACATAATTTTTTTTATAAGAGTAATGAGTGTCACTATTGTACTGATTAATATTAGTATTAAGACTACTAAATACATGCCATTTAAATCAATATTATTGCTGATTATTCTGCATAGTATATGCATGCAGTTTGGATAAACTTCCCTCTGTACATTTTGCATTACATTTCACTGTAACTTTGCCGACCCCCCCAAAATTGCTCTTAAAAAATTTCCCTGTTTATGGTCCCCCCCAATAATGAGATGAAATCTACGCCCTTGCTTGTTTCATTGCTTTCACACCAAGTGGTTTGCACACATAATATTCTGGAACTGTTTTCTTCTCCTTGGAATGTACATTATTTTTTTCTGCCAACAGTGCCATCTAGTGGCACCACAGCAACAAAAGAAGAGAAAACATTTATGGTACTCTTCGTACATGTCAACATTATGTGGGTTACATCCTCCCCTGCATTCTTGCATGTTGCACATAACATTGTTTTCAAGATTCAAACTGTTAATAACTATTGATTCGGACGGAAGAGTCTCTGTTGTAAAGGTTTCAGATAAGGCTTTGTCTATGTATGTTTTCTGTAATTAATAGTGTTGAGCCATAAAGTACGGAGCCCCCGAGGGGACATGGGGGAAAAAAATTATTTGCGTGCGCACGCAAATAATTTGTGTGCGCGCAAAACTTTGATGCAGCGTTTCAGAACCAGACGACAATGGAGCAGACAGTACACTCAATTTAATTGAATTTTGAAATCAGCCTTAAATATAAGGATGTCCAGTGTGTGCTGCAGTGGTAAAAGTAATTTTCCGTTGTATATTTCACGTTCAAGCTCCGTGGAATCGGATGACTTCCTCGTTCGAGCCGACGCAGCAGCCTGCGCTCTGTCTGTCCCTCTGACAGGAGCGCTGGTTCTCTTAAAACGGACAGCTATACTGGAGGCTTTAAGCCTCCAGCATAGCTGTCCGTTGTGTCCAGCGCTGCTGGACTCTCGTGTGCTGCGCACCGGCAGTTCATTTATACTCTGTGCAAGCGCAGCTCTCTGGAGTGCAGGCTACAGGACAAATTGAGGTCGCTGATTGGTCATTTGCTGACACGCAAGGCAGTTTATCAACGCACGCGCGTCGGTCGTAAAATTTGAGCTTGGCGCGTTCATGCCCGTGATCAAAGGCTTTTGCCGCGGTGCTCGGACTCACGCGGAGCTATACTGGGGGCTTTAGGGACCGTCAACAAATTACTGTACAGTATTTTAATTGTATTTGTCAAAGCAGCACCAAGCATCAAAACTAAACTTTTCTCAGTATATTTCTGCCAATGGTGGAGAAAGTACTAAAAAAACTGTACTTAGTACAAATAAACAGACAAAACTGTACACTAGTAAAAGTAGAAGTACCATGTTAATATTTTTAGTTAAGTAAAAGTAAATACTTGCTTTTAAAAATACTTAAAGTGTTAAAGTAAAAGTATAATGTATTGCCTAATGCAATGGTCTACAATACCATTAAGTGTTCCTACCGTATGTATATTTTCTGTAATTCATTAATAATGTTGAGTCATTTTAATGAACAATGCTGCAGATAATACATGTTTTTATTGTGTTTATTCTGTGACACAGTTCACACTTGGACTTGTGATTCTGTGTCAGAATTTCAGGGATGAGTTAAAAACCATTAAGCAAAATAAGAAAGAGGAATGATTATATAATTGAAAGTTTTTATTTAACACAAAATAAAACCAATGTGTCATTTTAACTGCAAGTAAACACATTAATGTAAAAGTTGTCTGTTTGAAAAAAGGAGCATTAGACACAGCTGACAAAGGAATAGATCATTTCAACCCCAGTTTGTCATCGTTAAAATATTGCCTAGTCAACCTTTTAATGGATCGACAATAAACAATATTTAACTTCCTGACACCATTTTCAAAACTTGGACCTGAGTGTCGAGACATTTGGAGACATCTCTTGTCTCCTAACATCCATGAACTGACACATTTTAATATTGCAGCAAGAATTTCTTGTTCAAGTTCAGAAGAAGTTGGTTTTCAAAGTTTTTTGAGTCCATGTCTGGCTCTTTTGGGAGAGAGAATCTGTTCTTCTTCTTCTTTCGGCTTTTCTCTCTTCAGGGGTCGCCACAGCGAGATCCTCCTCCACCTCACTCTGTCCTCTGCATCCTCTGTCCTCACTCCAACTACCTTCATGTCCTCTCTAACTGCATCCATATATCTCCTCTTTGTCTTTTTCCTGGCAGCTGCATTTCTAACATCCTTCTACCAATATACCCACTGTCCCTCCTCTGGACATGTCCAAACCATCTCAGTCTGGCCTCCCTAACTTTATCTCCCAGTTGTTCAACATGTGCTGTACCTCTGATTATCTCATTCCTGATCTTCTCCATCCTTGTCACTCCTAAGGAGAACCTCAGCATCTTCATTTCTGCTACTTCCAGTTCTTTCTCCTGTCTTTTTGTCCATGTCTCTGTCTCCAGACCATACAACATAGCTGGTCTCACCACTGTCTTGTAAACTTTTCCTTTGACCTTTGCTGACACCTTTTTGTCACAAATCACTCCTGAAACTTTTCTCCATCCACTCCATCCTGCCTGGACTCTCTTTTTCACTTCTTTACCACATTCCCCATTTTCCTGGACAGTGGACCCCAAGTACTTGAAGTCCTGCACAGTGGCGGCCGCCACTAGAGGGCGCTAGGGGCGCCGCTCCTCCTTGGAACTGCAGCTTTTCTTCTTCACCATTTGAAGATATATATATATATTTTTTTTATAAAAGTGAAATAATAAAATAAAAATATTTCGAAATGCATGCATATATGTTTTTAGTTGTGTAGGATAAATATTTTATGAGTAATGATTGTTTTGTTTGTTTCAAAAAACGTTTTCTGATTGTGAGTGACGTACTTCCGGTTTCCCCGCTCGGCGCCGCCTGGGGGCTTTTCCCATGCTTTTCCATTGAATCTAATTATAACTGCTTATGTCCCATCTGTACAAAACTTTTGGACTGTACAGGTCGCATTTTCCCCCGCCCTCGAGCCTGGACTGTCTCTTATGCCACGGATCGACAGCACTTCCGGTTCGAGCCAAGGAGGGGGGGAGCGGGGGATTCCCTCTGTTTACAGTCAGACCTGATCATCACACGGACAACTAGCGAGTAGCGACGTTGAAACAGCTGTAATTATTAATGGTGCCTCTACACAGGTAAGCAAGTAATAATTAGTGAGTTTAATAAATCGCTGAGCACACATGAGCAAAGTTTGAGCTGTTTTCATCTGTGTTCGGGACATGGTGGTGTGTGTGGGACGGTGGTTGTTGCAGTCAGTCACAGTAGCTAGTAGCTCTGCTCATGGTTGTGGTGTACTGTCTGCAACATTATAAAAGTTGCTACTTGCTAGTTATAAACCCGAATGTGTGAAGACGACTCCTGTCTGTCCATCTTCAGCTCATCATGAACTGTTTACTCCTCAGAGTGTCTGTCTGTGTTAGTTAACTTTTGTCTCGTTTCGTTTAGCAGCAGTTGCAAATTTTCTGATGAATAAATCTGAATGAATAAATAAACTTTAGTTTTAGTTTAGTTTAGTTAAACTTTAGTTTCATTATAAGTTGTGCTGTTGTTTCAAAGACACTAAACTTAAATAAATCAAGTAGCAGAAAGATTTAAGCATTAAATAGTTTGAATTTTTCATGTTATGAAACAGTGATTATATAATTATTTGAATTTAATTTTAATATTATAAAGATCACTGTGGATGGAATGCAATTGAAATAACCT
>JBBPBX010032838.1:0-22413 GCA_038048925.1 Garcialebias charrua
AGATTATAACAACTTTGTCTTTTAACAAAATGCATTTGGATATTTAAAGGTAATGCATTATTTTGAGCTCTATACATAACTGATAAAATATTATAGTCTACCAAATCATGGAACTTCAATAACTTTAGTTGATAAAATAATGTACTTGATGGATGACGGTAATGTTTTCTAGTGATAATTCTTACAGCTCTTTTCTGTAATACAAAAATAGGCTTTGTGATTGTTTTACACGCATTCCCCCAAACATCAATACAATAGATTAAGTGTGGAACAATGATTGTGTTATACAACAAATACAGAGCTTTATCATTCAATAGGTCTCTGACTTTGTACAGTACTGCTATCGATTTAGCTATTTTTATTCTTACAGAATTTATGTGTTGTTTCCATGTCAGTTTGTCATCAATGATAACACCCAAAAACTTCACCTCATTCACTCTACAAATCTCAACATCCTCAATTTTGAGTGGAACATCAACAGTTTTCTTTCTATTACCGAATATCATGTAATTAGTTTTCTCTAGATTTAATGATAATTTATTTATTTTAAACCAAGTTTGTATCTTGACAAATTCTGTCTTTATCAATTCTAACATTTGTTCTATATCTTCACCTGAACAGAAAAAAGTGGTATCATCTGCGAAAAGTACACATTTAAGGAGTCCTGACACATTTACCAAGTCATTCACATATAAAATAAAAAGCTTTGGTCCAAGTACAGAGCCTTGGGGAACTCCACATGTGATATTACAGAGGTCAGATCTTACATCATTTATTTGTACAAATTGTTTCCTATTTTTTAAGTAGCTAGATACCCACTGTAATGCTGGTCCTCTAATACCATATTTGTTCAGTTTTTCAAGGAGAATGGTGTGATCAATAGTATCGAATGCTTTTTTTAAATCAACAAAGATACTGATACAGTGTTGTTTTTGATCGACAGCAGTAGTTATTTGTTCCATTAATTCCATGAGAGCCATTGATGTAGAGTTTTTTGATCTAAACCCATACTGACTGCTGCTTAGAATATTTTGTTTATCTATAAATTGGTCTAGTCTGTTTACAAATAGTTTTTCAAGAATTTTTGAAAACTGTGGTAACAAGGATATAGGTCTATAATTGTTGAATACACATTTATCACCATTTTTAAAAAGAGGAACGACCTTAGCTACTTTCATATTATCTGGAAAAATTCCTGTTGAAAATGATAAGTTACATATGTATGTGAACGGCTCAATAACATGGCTCATTATGTCCTTTACAAACATCATATCCATGTCCACCCAGTCTTTCGATCTCTTGTCTGTAAGATGTTTTACTACATTCATTATTTCCTCTTTGTTAGTTCCATTTAGGAAAATACTATTTGCACAACCTGTAATTGAGTGGATCATATTTTTATCTACTTTTGGTATCTTAGCTGCAAGGCTTGATCCAACATTCACGAAATATTGATTAAATCCATTTACAATTTCATTTTCATCATGAACTTCATCGTTGTCTTTTACAAAATATTTTGAAATACCAGTTTTTGCTTTATGATTCTTCAGTACACCATTCATTACTCGCCATGTTGCTTTCATATCACCATTAGTTTTATCTAATAATTTACTATAATATTCTTTCTTATGTTTCCTTATAATCCCTACTAATTTATTTTTATACTTTTTATATTTTTCTTCTGCGCTCTGACTTCGCAATTTCAAGAAACATGAATACAAATAATTCTTTTTTTTACATGCATTTCTTAACCCTTTTGTCATCCATGGTTGATCATTCGTATTTCTCTTTGTGTAATTTGTTTGCACACAATTCTTTTCATACAGGGTTTCCAAGATATTCATAAACTCATCATATGCCCTGTTCGCATCATCAACATACACATCATTCCAGTCTTGTTTATCCAGATCCTCTTTCAATTTTTCCAAAACTTTTTTTGATGTGTTTATGATTTTTTTCTTCGTTGTGTCTGCTTTTGTGATATTTTGATCATTTTTAAAGATTGTGAAAACTGGTAAATGATCACTTAAGTCGGTCGTTAAGATACCACCAATCACATCCCCATTTGTTATATTTGTGAAAATATTATCAATTATTGTAGCACTATGAGTTGTAATTCTTGTTGGCTTTGATATCAATGGATACATATTTAAACTGTACATTGAGTTTATAAATGTGCTTATGTTATTTGAATCTGTTTTATTTCCCATATCAATGTTAAAGTCTCCACACAAGAAAATATTTTTATTAAAACTTTTCTCCATTAGTTCCAAGATTTTATCAGTGAATATTTCTATATTTGCTCCTGGTGATCTATATACACAACTTATTATTATGTTTTTATCGTTTTTGTTTATAATTTCTATTGTTATCATTTCCATAATATTATCAACTATTATTGACATTTCATTATTTAATTTACATTTTATTTCATTATTGACAAATAGTGCGACACCACCACCTCTTTTATTATTTCTGTTCATATGATATAAATCATACCCCTCGATGTGAATATTACTAGTGTTATCATCATTAAGCCATGTCTCTGACAACGCTATTATCGTAAAAGTTCTATTTAATTGTTTTAAGTAATCTGTTATTTTGGATATGTTTGCATTTATACTTCTGCTATTAAAGTGAATAATGGAGAGAACTCCATTTGATATATTGATGTCATTAAACTGCTCTTCATTATAATATTCGCTATCATTTATTACAGGAAAAAAATTTGCATCAATCACATTTTCAACATTATATATTTTAGGTTCTGAGTCTTCGTATGTTGTCATGTTCTAATGTATTTGTTCATTTCACCGTATATTTTATCCATTTTGATTGTGAGTTGTTTCATTGATTTGTAATTTTTCATCTCTTGAATTCATCCAGATCCGTCAGCTCTTTTATCATTTTAGGCTGAGACCCTTCCTTTGCTTTGATAAAGACGTATCCATTTCTAGTCCATGTTGATGCTATTTTTTTTCTTTGTTTTTTAACCACCTTGCTTCTTTTGCAATTTTTCCATTTTTTTTGGTAAGGTGTTCATTTATGTAAACGTCTGTTCCGTTCAGATTTCTTCTATTTTGCATAACATAGTTTTTAGTATTCCTGCTAATGTAGTTTGAAGGTTATCATTGTTTGAACAAATTGTGAAATAAGGGGCAGATATAATAAGATTTCATCTTCTTTCTGCTCCTTTCATTTTATCCTACTTGTATTCTTGTATTTTACCAGCGGACAAAGGAAGATGCACAGTAATACTCAACACGTCGGACTACCAGGGAAAAATAACCACACTGCTGAGCAACAGGAACACCTATGAGCCCCTGAAGAGGGACCCAACTAACATTTTTAAAAAGAAAGTCACAGATTACCTGCAAAAACTCGAAAAGGAGAAAATAATCACTCGATCATTGTACTATAGATTGTACCCGGGGGAAGCCACTCCCTGTCTTTATGGACTTCCAAAAATACACAAAGAAGATACACCTCTCAGACCCATCGTCAGCAGCATGAACTCAGTTACATACAATGTTGCTAAACATCTCGCTGGTATTTTAGCTCCTCTGGTTGGAAACACACCTCATCACATAAAAAACTCCATTGATTTTGCCAACAAAGTTCAACATTTGAAGCTAACCCCGGGAGAAACTCTTGTATCGTATGATGTGACTTCGCTGTTCACATGCATAGAAACCGTCAAAAAACGACTTCCACAAGACAAGGATTTGGGCAAAAGGACCAACTTCACCCCAGACCACATCTGCACCTTGCTGGATCTCTGCCTCTCCGCCACCTATTTTAAGTTCAATGACAGATTTTACAGACAGAAGCACGGCTGTGCCATGGGATTTCCAGTGTCACCTATTGTTGCAAACCTCTACATGGAGGAAGTGGAACAGAGAGCCCTTAACTCCTATGAGGGGACAACTCCAAGCCATTGGTTCCGATATGTGGATGATACCTGGGTCAAAATCCAAGCCAGGGAGGTGGAAGCGTTCACCAGACACATTAACTCGGTAGATAACAACATCAAGTTCACCAGAGAGGATGCTAATGACAATAAGCTGCCTTTTTTGGACTGTTTGGTTCACATGGAAAGAGAGGACAGCCTCAACATTGAAGTTTACAGAAAACCAACCCACACAGACCAGTATCTCCTGTTTGACTCTCACCATCCACTGGAACACAAACTTTCTGTCATCAGAACTTTACAGCACCGGGCCGATCACATCCCCACGAAGACAGAAGGGAAGAAAAAGGAACAGAAACACATTGAAAAATCTCTCCAAACATGTGGATATCCTAACTGGGCTTTTGTCAAGTCAGCGAGGAAATTTCCAAAACACAATAAGGAACAGAAAAAGGAGAACAGACGAAAAAACATTGTCATCCCTTATGTTGCTGGACTATCAGAGAATTTCAGAAGGATTTTCAACAAACACAACATCCCAGTACATTTCAAACCCAGCAGGACTCTCAGACAGAGGCTGGTCCACCCTAAGGACAAAACACCTACACACAAACAGAGTGGTGTAGTTTATGCAGTCCAGTGCAGCGAGGACTGTCCAGACTTATACATTGGAGAAACTAAACAGCCAATCCACAGAAGAATGTCTCAACACAGGAGAGCCTCCTCCTCTGGACAAAACTCAGCTGTTCACCTCCACCTCACAGACAAGGGACACTCTTTTGAGGACCAAAATGTACATATTTTGGACCGAGAGCACAGGTGGTTTGAGAGAGGTGTGAAGGAGGCGATTTATGTAAAAAGAGAGAAACCATTGTTAAACAGAGGAGGAGGTCTAAGATTTCAACTTTCCAAAACTTATAGTGCGGCCTCGGGTTTGGTCCCCAGGTGTCTCACACCTGATGACAACAGAGGAGCCTTGTTTGTGAAGGAGCCTTGTTTGTGAATTAGACCAACAAAGACTTTGACATGTCCCTGTTATCAATGGGTGAAGTGTGACTTGTCATTTCACATACAGTAGGATGTGTGTGTGTTTTCTGTAAGCTCTGTTTTCACACACTGAACTTTGAATGGGTCACAGGTACGTGTTATCCCAAATATGTGGGGGTGTTAGTTTCCAATTTACACATGTTGGTGCGTGTCAATGGTTTGTCCTGTTATAACTGCTCCCTCTCACTGTCTCCTAACTCAATTGATAAAGCTTTTTGGATGAGAAGCGAAACGTCTTGTTTTGTTACAAATAAAGTCCAGTTGTTCTGTATTGAACGCCTTTTTTGATCTGATGAAACTGTTTTGTATTGTTCTTTTAAAATGAATGAATAAACATCAAATCAAACCAAATCAAAAAATAAACAATAACATGCATAACAATATATCACTCCTCCCGTTAACAACTCAAAAGTGTTTAAGAGTTAATCATTCTTTTTTTATAAAGTGTTTTGAATTGGTTTATTGTAGAGCATTTTTTAAACTCCTCATCCAAACGGTTCCACAGTTTAACCCCATGCACCGAAATGCACATTTGTTTTAAAGTAGTACGCACAGTTTTACTTTTGAAATCATACTTCTGTTAGTTCTATCACAAGAGCTTAAAAAAAACAACTTTTGTAAAATCAAATGGCAATTATCTCTTTCTAGCTTTAAACATAACCAATACCATTTTTAAATTAACCAGATCCTTTAGTTTCAAGATATTTGATTGAATAAACAAATTATTTGTGTGTTCTCTGGTGTCCACTTTATATAAAATTCTCATGACTTTCTTTTGTATGACAGACAACCATTTAGTGTTGTTTTATATGTGTTGCCCCATACCTCTATACAGTATGTCAGATATGGAACAACAAAAGAATAATATAATGTCTGTAGTGTTGACAACTCTAAAACATGTTTTACTTTATTTAGAAGTCCAATACTTTTGCATAGTTTTAATTTTATGTATTTTATATGAGATTTCCAGTTAAGTATATGATCTAAAAAAACACCTACAAATTTAACTTCATGTACTCGTTCAACTTGATTATCATCTATAGACATTATGATATAATCATCTATTTTTCTATTACCAAAAATCATGAATTTTGTTTTATTCCAGTTTATTGATAATTTGTTGTATTTAAACCACTCAGTTCAGTTTGACACGCAGCTCTGCGTGGCCAACGGCTGTTCTGGAGCTCTGTTTAGTCCTGGAGACAGCAGGACGTCTCAGTCTGTGCACAGAGGCATAAGACAGGCCTCTTCACTTGCTTTTTTTAAGTCTCTTCTTAAAACCCATCTTTTTTCTTTGGCTTTTGGTACAATCTGAGATGTTTTAACTTTGTTTTATTGTATTCATAATTGAACTTGGAAAAAAGGCCTTCTCCTACTCCGCTCCTGCTTCATGGAATATCTTACAAAAAGATCTGAAGCTCTCGACCTTGACTTCTCTAAATGGTTTTCAGAATCTGTTGGAATCCTGGCAAAAACCAATGCAGATTTGTTCCTGTCTTTGATTTTATACATATACCTTATAATGTTTTGCTAGTTTTTTGATACTTTGTTAAAAGGAGGAATATATATATGTATATATGTATGTATATATATATATATATATATATATATATATATATATATATATATATATATATATATATATATGTGTATATATATGTTATATATATATATGTATATATATATATATATATATATATATATATATATATATATGTGTATATATATATATATATATATATTTTTTTTCTCTCTCTTTTGTTTTCTATTGTTTATTGTTTGATTGTTTATTGTTTAAGGAAATTCTACCATTGCTGTTCATTGTTCTTTAGTTTTAGCAGGTCGCTTTCGTAAATGAGCCCATGAGGTTCAAAAGATTTACCTGACTAAATAAAGGTTGAATGAATGAAAAAAAAAAATTTTAGTACTGTTTTTAGTCCCTTCCATTTTATGATTGTATTGTATTTTGTGATTGTGTGTACAGCACTTTGGTCCTGTTGGGTGCATAAAGTGCTCTATAAATAAAGTTGGTATGGTATGGTATAGAGGAACAGCAGCTCCATTCCTGATGCAGCCCTTTGAGTCGTAACACATAACAGACAGAACATGTCCTCTGTGCTTCTAGTTTGTCTAAATAACATTTTACAGGGAAATAACGTGTTTACAGGAAGCTCTCAGCGAGTTTTTAAATTCAAGCAAAACAAAATACATAAAATATTTTTCCTTAAAGCAACAACCCAAAGTTTTAAACAAAGGTGTTGTGCTCAGATCACGTGATGGGAAGGACTCTCAGCTACTACCACGTTAGGTTTTAGCTCAACATCTGTAAAAAATGGCTGCCTTAAATCCATTACTGGGTTTAATGATGTCATGTAGCAGTGGCAGCCATCATTTGGGTTTTCTGCTAAAGTTAAGCAACAGATGCACTCATGTTAAAACATTAAGAATTGAACTAAAAACATTCTAGGTCATGGGATATTTTGCTAACAGACAGACACAAGCAATGATTAGCATTTCATGGCAACAGGATAAAAATGTAGGAAGGAAATCAACTTTAATTTTTTTTTTAAATAACTCTTTCACTCAAAGGGATGCAAAAGTTGGTTAAAAACTAACATCATAAACTAAACTTAAAAATATACCATAACATACTATACATACCATACAATACCATATATACCATACCATGCATACCATACCATACCATACCATACCATATATACCATATATACCATACCATACAATACCATATATACCATACCATACCGTACCATATATACCATACCATACGATAAATACCATATATACCATACCATATATACCATACCATATGATAAATACCATATATACCATACCATACTATATATCCCATACCATACATACCTACCATACCATTAGCATACCATAACATACCATACATACCATACCACACAATACCACACCATATATACCATATATGAAGTCGAAGACGCAAATTCAACAATGGCAGGACTCACAGCTGCATCGAATCACTCATCAACTGTCCACCTGGATATAAGGCACCCCTTTCCTCAGCTCTTCCTGTTTGCCCGTTCCGTCTGCCCTCGTCGGTTAATCCCCAGGGCACTTTGCGGGTCCAAGCACTGATCTTCCTTTTCCCGTTCACCCCCGTTATAATTTCTTAGTTAGCCTCTTCGCTACAGGCTCACCTTATCATATATTTGTCATCTTTCCCCTTAACTTTGAATACAAACAAACAACTGTATATACAGTATAGCTATTACTACCCTTCTTGCAGTTGCTCTCTTTCATTTTAGTTCCAGGTCATCCCTGACCTTCCATGTCTCGCCCCGCAGCCGCGTCCCTGTTGCTTTTCCAGCTCTTTCAGTCAGCCCGTTTTTCATTCGCTCGAGCCTGGCCCCTCCCGCTCGGCTATCCTATTTTTCGCCTGGTGCCCATTTGCTAAGTCCTGTGTGGCTTTTGAGTCGCCCTTCCTCCCAGTTTCCATATCCACCGCTTTGTCACGTGTTGCTTTGACCTGCACCATTTCAAGCTCCCGTTTATTCGATCCCTCCTGGCTGGCATTAACTTTCATGCAAACCTATCATCTGGGTCCGTCCCCGAGTCTGTTCCCTACCCTTACCATCGAGCTCCTTCCTGACTCTGTTCTCTATTCATGCCATTGCGCTCCCCCCGAGGGGCGTAGCTAAGCTCCCTCTGCAGCCCTTCAAGGTGCTCCCGAGGCTTCCCTCCGACGGCCTGGTCGCTGGTCTTGGCGGCCTGCTCCTCCTACGTCCACACGGACATCTTATCCATGCTCGCTGCTTAGCGCTTGCTCAGTTTCTAGGTAAGCTCTCGCATTGCTAACTGGTGGAGGAGTCCTTCAGCTGTGAACGACGCCTCCCTCTTCCTTTCTGGCAGCTCAAGTGGGCTTTGCTTTCTCTCTGGCAGCACAGGTGGGCTTCGTTTTCTCTCTTGCAGCCCTTGTGGGCTTACTGTCTCTCAGGTAGCCCAAGCTGGCTCACTCTCCCTTTCTCTATCCCCTGTAGCCCATGCGGGCTCACTTCGCGGCAGCCTATGTGGGACCATTCCCCAGCTCACTCCTCTGCAGCCAATGCGAGGCTCACTCCCCGGCGGCCCATGCAGGCTCTCTCCCTGGCAACCTATGATGACTCGGCTGACTCTCTCTTTCTCTCTCTTTGCAGCCCATGCGAGGCTCATTTCCCGACAGCCCATGCAAGGCTCATTTCCCGGCAGCCCATGCGAGGCTCATTCCCCGGCAGCCCATGCGAGGCTCACTTTCCCTTTCTCTCTCCTCTGGCAGCCCATGCGAGGCTCATTCCCAGAAGAGGCTGTTGCCCACGTGTAGCTCACTCCCCGGCAGCCCAAGCGAGGCTCACTTTCCCTTTCTCTCTCCTCTGGCGGCCCAGGCGAGGCTCATTCCCAAAAGATGGTTGTAGCCCATTCCCAAAAGATGGTTGTAGCCCATGCACGTCCAATCCCAGCAGCCCATGCGAGGCTCATTTTCCCTTTCTCTCTCCTCTGGTAGCCCAGGCGAGGCTCATTCCCAAGAGATGGTTGTAGCCCATGCACGCTCACTCCCCGGTAGCCCATGCGAGGCCCTCTCTCCAGCTGTCCGTGCGGGCTCTCTCTTTGGCAGCCTATGATGACTCGGCTCACTCTCTCTCTGCAGCCCATGCGGGCTCTCTCTAGCAGCCCATGCGTGGCTCACTCTCTGGCAGCCCATGATGACTCGGCCCACTCTTCCTGGCAGCCCATGCGGGCTCTCTATGGCAGCCCATGCGGGCTCACTCTGCAGCAGCCTATGCGGGACCATAGGCTCACTTCCTGGCAGTCCATGCGGGCTCACTCTCTGGCGGCCTATGATGACTCTGCCCACTTTTCCTCTATCTCTCCTCTGGCAGCCCATGTGGGCTCTCTCTGGCAGCCCATGCGGGCTCACTCTTTGGCGGCCCATGATGACTCGGCCCACTTTTCCTCTATCTCTCCTCTGGCAGCCCATGCGGGCTCACTCTGGTGGGTCACTACCCCTCTCTCTCTGGCAGCTCAGGCGGGCTCTCTCTCTCTCTCTGGCAGCCCATGCAGGCTCTCTCTCTCTCTGGCAGCCCATGCGGGCTCACTCTGGCGGGTCACTACCCCTCTCTCTCATCTGGCAGCCCAGGCGGGCTCTCTCTCTGGCAGCTCAAGCGGGCTCACTCCCCTCTCTCATTCCTCTGGCAACCCTTCTCACGGGATTCCTTTTCACCTTTCAGCCAGACCCTCGCCAGCTCGGCCCCGGCGATTTTTTGGGGGGTAGATATCCATAATCTATCTCGCTATGCCGGACATTGAAGCTCTCAGCAGTCCGACATGCATGCCCTCCACCGTGGCCCGAGCGCCAAAGAAACTTTAATCAATAAAACATTAATTGTATTCTCTCTCTCGTTTTGTGAGTCTTTCTAGGTTGAAATGAAGTCGAAGATGCAAATTCAACAATGGCAGGACTCACAGCTGCATCGAATCACTCATCAACTGGCCACCTGGATACAGCTACATCGAATCACTCATCAACTGTCCACCTGGATATAAGGCGCCCCTTTCCTTAGCTCTTCCTGTTTGCCCGTTGCAAGTCTGGTCGCCTCCCTCCACCTCCCCGTCTCCTCCCGGGGTTTCTGGTTCCTCGGTTCTCCCCCGTTCTTCGTCCCGCCTCCGCCACCTGTGGTTGTCCTGCTCGCCTCCGTCTTGGTCCTGCTGCTGTGTGCGTTCCTGCTTCCTGTTCCCTGCGACCCAGTCGGTCATGGCAGTTGGCCGCTTGTCCTGAGCCTGGTTCTGCTGGAGGTTTCTTCCTCTCGAGGGAGTTTTTCCTTCCCACTGTCGCTTCGTGCTTGCTCAGGGTGGAGGTTCTGCGCTGGTGTTCGTCTCAGGGTTGACCGGAGCCGTCGGCCGCTGGCTGGCCGGCATTCATGTACCGGTGGGATGGATTGGACGTCTGCGATCCCTTCTCCACCACCGGGTTCGGGTCCCGGGGGGTAGATATCCATAATCTATCTCCCTATGCCAGACATTCAAGCTCTCAGCAGTCCGGCATGCATGCCCTCCGCCGGGGCCCGAGCGCCAAAGAAACCTTAATCAATAAAACATTAATTGTATTCTCTCTCTTGTTTGGTGAGTCTCTCCAGGTTGAAATACCATATATACCATACCATGCATACCATACCATACAATACATACCATATATACCATACCATACCATCCATCCATCCATCCATTTTCGTCCGCTTATCCGGGGTCGGGTCGCGGGGGTAGCAGCCTAAGTAGGGAGGCCCAGACTTCCCTCTCCCCAGCCACATGGAGCAGCTCCTCTGGGGGAATCCCAAGGCGTTCCCAGGCCAGCCGAGAAACATAGTCCCTCCAGCGTGTCCTGGGTCTTCCTCTGGGTCTCCTCCCGGTGGGACATGCCCGGAACACCTCACCAGGGAGGCGTCCAGGAGGCATCCTAACCAGATGCCCGAGCCACCTCAACTGGCTCCTCTCGATGTGGAGAAGCAGCGGCTCTACTCCGAGTCCCTCCCGGATGACTGAGCTTCTCACCCTATCTCTTTTTTTTTTTTTTTTTTTTCCATTTATAGATGGCCTCCCTTCACACCTTATAGCCATCCTCTCACTCCAATATTTTTTTTTTATTTTTTTATTTTTTTATTTATTTTTTTTTTTAATAGAGAAAGAAAGAAAAGAGAAAGTGAGACAACAAAACAAAACAAAACAACAAAACAACAATTGTCCACAGAAAGAGCACAAGGCAAACACACCAAACCTCCGTCCACAATCCTGCAAAGCACATGACAGAACACAACAACGAAACATACAAGCATAAAGACTGATAATATTCATGACCTTGCAAATATTTCTATAAATACACATACCCATACCTACAAATATATATACAATATACATACATATATATTTATATTCATTTATATACCCATCTACATACATCTACTATACATCCCTGCATCCATTTGTGTGTGGTTGTGAGCATGCATAAGTGAATGAGGTTCCTCCAATAGAACATTTAGTAGCGACTGTGAAGCATCAGAGACCCGTCCCCCCAAAGCCCGAGACAGACGAAGGGGCGATCAAAGCCCAAGACCCCAGGAAGGACCCCGAGCCCAGAGTCCCCAGGACCACCCGAACAGGACGAGCCACTCGTCCACTCCCCAGATCCGACCAAGTGGAAGAACCGGACGAACCCCACCAGGGACCACACACAATGACCCCCCGGGGTCAACAGCGACAATACACAGGCCCCCGCCGGAGCCCGCTGCACCGACGTAGCCCCAGGGCCGGTCACCGAGGCTCGGGCACCGGGGACGCCCATCCCTCAGGTCCAGACCTGACAGGACCAGAGGACCCGAGCCCCACCAGGCAGCCACCAGGCCGAGCTGACAAACGCCCAAGCGCCCAGCCCCAGATAGTGAGGGCCCCAAGCACGCCCGTAGGCAGAGGAACACCCACCAGGGGGCCACGTGGCAGGAGCGCGACACTGGGTAGCCTCAGAAGTATCAGAGAGGGGGCAGTCCAAGTCCCAGCCTGACACTTAAACATTCATACACAGACACACTCATTCAGACCCACCCTCATCCTCACCCTCAGTCACAGAAAGACAAACAATAACGACACGCTCCATTCATAATCCCGATGCACACTCTATACCCCCTAGGTCCAAGACATGTACCTGCTCCCTACATGGGGCAGCCCACATCCAAACCCAGGAGGTAGACCCATTCATTCTGGGGTGGAGAGCAGCAGACGTCCAAGATCCGGCCCACCCCGCGCCCTGCCGACAGGACAGGACAGGACACCCGAGCCCAAGCAGCCCCAGAGGGAGCGCACTGCCAGCCCCGCCCACGGCGAACCCACAGGCCCCGAACCCCCCCACACCCCAGCACAACCCCTGACGGCCCACCCCCAGAATGTCCGCAAGGCAACCAGGGGGGTAAGAGAAAAATAAATAAATAATATATAAATAAATACATAATAAATAAAATTGAAATTAACAAATCAAGACCCCGACACACACACCCCCGTCCCCAAATGTACTGTTGGTGAGTGTTGTTGTAAAGTGTATTTAAAAAGGAAAGAGAAGGAGCAAAGGCTGGCATTATACCAGTTTCCCCTCCACTCCAACTCTAACCCAGGCCCTAATTGTCTAGATGCATAATGTTGAGTGAGCATAGGCATGGGGGCGAGATTGATGTCATCCCGCCACCCATAGCCATAGTGCTCACTCCATTCCCTATATGTGACTTTTATGAAGATGTTTATGAATGAATGTCTAAAGTGTATATAAAATTGAGTCCCAGGTGCTCTTAACAACAGAGATGTAAAACCATTGCAGCACACCCGAGACCCAAATTCTCACCCTATCTCTAAGGGAGAGTCCAGACACCCTGCGGAGAAAACTCATTTCAGCCGCTTGTATCCGAGATCTCGTTCTTTCGGTCACAACCCAAAGCTCATGACCATAGATGAGGGTGGGAACGTAGATCGATCGGTAAATTGAGAGCTTTGCCTTTCGACTCAGCTCTCTCTTCACCACGACAGACCGGTACAGCGCCCGCTTCACTGCGGATGCTGCACCTATCCGCCTATCGATCTCACGCTCCAGTTTTCCCTCATTCGTGAACAAGACCCCGAGATACTTAAACTCCTCCACTTGGGGCAGGACCTCATCCCCGACCCGGAGAGGGCATGCTACCCTTTTCCGGCTCAAGACCATGGCCTCGGATTTGGAGGAACTGATCCTCATCCCGGCCGCATCACACTCGGCTGCAAACCGCTCCAGCGAAAGCTGTAGATCACGATCTGATGAAGCCAATAGGACCACATCATCTGCAAAAAACAGAGAAGCGATTCTAAGGCCACCAAAACGGATCCTCTCAACACCTTGGTTGCGCCTAGAAATTCTGTCCATAAAAGTTATGAACAGAATCGGTGACAAAGGGCAACCTTGGCGGAGTCCAACTCTCACTGGAAACGAGCCTGACTTACTGCCGGCAATGCGGACCAAGCTCTGACACCGGTCGTACAGGGACCTAACAGCCCATATCAATGGGCCTGGTACCCCATACTCCCGGAGTACCCCCCACAGAACCCCCCGAGGGACGCGGTCGAATGCCTTTTCCAAGTCCACAAAGCACATGTAAACTGGTTGGGCAAACTCCCACGCACCCTCCAGGACCCTGTTGAGGGTGTAGAGCTGGTCCAGTGTTCCACGACCAGCACGAAAACCACACTGCTCCTCCTGAATCCGAGGTTCGACTATCCGACGGACCCTCCTCTCCAGAACCCCTGAATAGACCTTACCAGGGAGGCTTAAGAGTGTGATCCCCCTATAGTTGGAACACACCCTACGGTCCCCCTTTTTGAATAGGGGAACCACCACCCCAGTCTGCCAATCCAAGGGAACTGCCCCCGATGTCCACGCGATATTGCAGAGTCGCGTAAGCCAACACAACCCCACAACATCCAGAGCCCTAAGGAACTCAGGGCGAATCTCATCCACCCCTGGAGCCCTGCCACCGCGGAGCTTTTTAACCACCTCGGTGACCTCAGCTCCAGAGATTGGAGAGCCCGACCCAAAGTCCCCAGGCTCCGCTTCCTCAGTGGAAGACGTGCCAGTAGGATTGAGGAGGTCTTCGAAGTATTCCGCCCACCGACTCACAACATCCCGAGTTGAGGTCAACAGCACGCCATCCCCACCATAAATGGTGTTGGTCGCGTACCGCTTTCCCCCCCTGAGACGCCGGATGGTGGACCAGAATCGCCTCGAAGCCGTACGGAAGTCATTCTCCATGGCCTCTCCGAACTCCTCCCACGCCCGAGTTTTTGCCTCAGCAACCACCCGAGCCGCATGCCGCTTGGACTGTCGGTACCTATCTGCTGCTTCCGGGGTCCCACAGGCCAAAAAGGCCCAATAGGACTCCTTCTTCAGCCTGACAGCATCCCTCACCGCCGGTGTCCACCACCGGGTTCGAGGGTTGCCACCACGACAGGCACCAACAACCTTGCGGCCACAACTCTGATAAGCTGCCTCGACAATAGAGGCGCGGGACATGGCCCACTCGGACTCAATGTCCCCCGCCTCCCTCGGAACGTGTTCAAAGCTCTCCCGGAGGTGAGATACCATACCATTTGATTTATAAAGCACTTTAAACAAGAACAAGGCCAAACCAAAGTGCTGAACAAACAAACAAACAACAGGTAACACACAAAATGAAGTACAAAACGAAAGACATAAAAACATTGCAGATCATAAATAAAACGACCAAACACAGATCAGCTGGTGTTGAAAGCAACAGAATAGTAGTGAGTCTTTAAACAGGATTTGAAAACTGAGAGGGAGGGGGCTTGTCTGACGAGCAGAGGTAACTTGTTCCAGAGTCTTGGGCCTGCTACAGAGAAGGTCCTGTCTCCTCTACACTTAAGGCGAGTTACTGGAACTCTTAAAAGTACCTGGTCCTCTGACCTCAAAGCACGTGGATGGACATAAGGGTCTATCAAATCCGAGAGATAGGCGGGGGTGAGGCTGTTCAGTGATTTACAGGAGAATTTTGAACTGGATTCGAAGATGAACCAGTAGCCAGTGCAGGGAGGCCAAGACTGGTGTAATGTGCTCACTTTTGCGTGTACTAGTTAAAAATTGGGCTGCTGCGTTCTGGACCAGTTGTAGTCGTGCAGTGGTGTCTGACTGATACCAAGCAGAAGTGAATTGCAGTAATCAAGCCTAGATGTAATAAATGTGTGAATTACTGTCTCCAGGTTATTTTTGGATAATATGGGCTTCAGCTTAGACAGTCGCCTCAGCTGGAGAAAACAGGATTTAACGATCATGTTTACATGACTGTTGAGTTTCATAGAAGGATCCATTATCACTCCCAGACCATAAAATACATACCATATATACCATACCATACCATATATAACATACCATATCATACCATATCATACTATACATACCATGCCATACATACCATAGCATATATACCATACATACCTACCATACCATTCCATTCATACCATACCATGCATACCTATTACCTACCATACATACCATGCCATACATACCATAGCATATAGTGCTGGGCAATATGGAAAAAATCATATATCATGATATGGACTGTTTTATATCACGATAACGATATATATCATGATATATACAACACGATATGTGTGTGTGTGTGTATGTACAGGAAAAATTTGGACCAAAATTTTTTATTTTTTTTATTTTTTTTATTTTACTACAGATACAGTTACAATTATAAGAATCTGAACAAAAAGAACAAAGAAATTTGGACCAAAGTAGAAAAGGAGTTTCTACTTTGGTCTAAATTTTTCCTGCAGGTGGCGGTAAAACAACGGCTGCTAATAAAACCCACGAAGAAGAAATCCGCTCTGGAAGTTGGAGTACATAAGGTAAGAAACAGAAAAGAGAAAACGTTACGTTTGATTCCGGTTCTGTTGTGTCTCTGGTCTGTTTTGTATTGGTTAACTGGACCCGAGTTCGGACTTGGTTGGACTCTGGGTTCGTGTCCTCTGGACCCATTTTGTCTCCGAGTTTCAGCGGAGCAAAATACAGTAATGGAAGCTAACAAAGTGAGCTTCCCCATTTTTTGGTAAAAGTTCTTCCTCTTGGACTGCCTGTGCAGTTGTTTCTCCTTGTTGTGACACCGGTTGAGATGCTACTTCATGCCCCTGCGTCTCCGTTGCTCTCGAGTTTAACAACGTAAAGCATGTGTCGCAAACCCGCACATGCGTCAAACATAAAGCAGCGCCATCATCTCACAAAACCACAATATGAAGCTTCTTTGCGACAGTTATTTTTTTATTCTTATTTATCACGATAGAGACGATAGAAGGAAAGTAGCACGATAGACACGTTTCTATCGTCCCCACGATATATATCGTCATATCGCACAGCACTGATAGCATATATACCATACATACCTACCATACCATTCCATTCATACCATACCATACCATACCATACCATACATACCTACCATACATACCATACCATACCATATATACCATACCATACCATTACATACCTACCATACCATACCATATATAGCATACAATACCATACATACCATGCCATGTCATACCATACCATACCATACCTTACCATATCATACCATACCATACCATACATACCTACCATACAATACCATACACACCATGCCATGCCATGCCATACCATACCATACCTTACCATATCATACCATACCATACATACCTACCATACATACCATGCCATGCCATACCATACCATACATACCATACATACCATACCATAGCAGCTTTATTTATAGAGCACTTTAAACACCCACAGTACCAAAGCGTTGTACAGTACACATGATAAAACAACAACAAATTTGATAATTTATTATTTTCTTTAGCAACAAATGATAACAGTTTCATGACATTTTACTCTTTGTTCTGTAATAAAATTGATTGTTAGCTTCACAGTTAGCCAGATGTTTTGTTACTGCTTTAAATAATGTCAGAAGAACATGTGCTGTGTTTTATGTTTTATTTTTTGTAATCTCAGGAATAACTGCAGCGCTGCACGTCTGTATAAATGTGTTCATTCTATTAAAATGATGCAACGGTGACTGACATGAAATAAAATAAAACTGAGGAGCTGGCAGCCTTTCTAATCCTGATCAATAAAAAAAATAAAACGATTTGATTGTTTAGATCTGTGCTCGCCTTTTGTTCCTCTGCCTCCAATCGTTCATGGCGGTTTATAGAAGAGGCCTGTTTCTCACCTCCATGGGGATGTTCCAGGCCAGGTACACGTGGGACTTGTACTCATCCATCCACACCTCGGCCACACGCAGAGCGTTACGCCGCATGTGAAACCCTATGTTGCTGTGATAAGGCTTCTTTGTCCGAGCAATGTGAGCCACTCTGGAGCAGGGCAGCACCTCCATGCTCCCTCCACACAGCCACACCTGCAAGGAGAGGAGGTTAGGAAGTAAATAATGCATTAGAACAGATAAAACAACACCTAGCTGCTGGTTTGATCCAATAACTTCAAAACAAAGATGTTAGTTTACTGGTAAATAACCCAGAAGAACAAGCTCAGATCTTAAAATCCTTAAACACATTACATCACAACTTTCCCACATCATGTGACCTATTTCTCTGTCCTAGCCCACGGTCAGCTGCACCGCCGGACCCGTCCTCCAGGACCTTTAATGGGGCACCATCCATCAGCGGCGCCAGGCTTCGGCGGCCCCTGCTCCATTTACAGCTGCGGGGGTAAAGAGTGATCAAGAACAAGATGGAACTGGGCAACACACTAACCTTGATGCCTAGCTCGATGTTCTCGCCTCCGTACACGTCCATGCCCGAGTCCAGAAGACCGAGCTCACCGAAGTAGTCCCGATTGGCCACGAAGGAGCAACCTATCATGGCAGGAGTCCTGCGATGAGAAAGTTACACGTTTACGATTAATCACCCTGTTATGTCAACTACAACCCGTTAGGCTTCAGTCTGCATGACTTTCGTACGAACACTCCTGAGACGTGAGAAATATTCCCGAGTGGTGCTCACAACTATAAATGTTGGAAGATTTCCTTCAGTAAATGCTAATATAGAATAACAATCTGCCCATAACTAATGTAAAAAAGATATAAAACAGTCTGAGCAACAAATAAAACTGAAGGATGAAAGTCATTAAAGAGTTCATGTTGGTGCTTAAAGAAAGATTTGCACCCTGTCAGGAGCTGGCTGGATGATTTTAAAAACTGGACATTCAAATGATCTGCCTCCTAAAATGCATTTTAAATGTGAAAAGGACTGCCGTAGCTCGGTGGTCAGTGCTGCGCTCTTGTAACCCTGAGGTTGCGGGTTCGAGCTTAGGCTGCATCAGGAAGCACAACCAACATGAAACAATTAAAATCTTCCAGGCGAGTTCGTTCACTGTGGTGACACATAAAGAAAAGAGCAATCGAAAGAAACTTGCTTCTGTTTTAACTTGTAAATCAACGTTTTAAAAGTGTTTCACTCATTTCTCTTGTGATTTACACTGAATTGAATTCTGTAGACAAGAGATGCTAAAGCTAACGTGTTAGCGCAACGCTAGACCATGAGCGCATGAGACAGGAGGCTACACCATGTTTCTGAAAGAGTTTGGACTTTAGAAGCGCTTGAGTACTCTTGTTGGTTTTGAACATTGAACATGAAAGTCAGATAAGAACTCGGCATTAGGTCACTGAAGTTCAGGAAAACATCTGCTAAAGTTTCCTACAAAACAGAATCATTAATCTTTCCCTTCGTGCAAAGTCTTCATTACTGTAAACTTTTTCCTTTGTGCCGGGAAGCAGATCGAATTACTCTAAAACTGTTTATCTAATGTCCAAACTAAAGTTGTGTGAGCGTACATATTTTCCTTCCCTTTGCCGGGAAGAAAATCTTCCATATAGGGACTGGAAAACAGACTCCTTATTGACGTCATATTTGAGTATAAATATATGCAAGTGTCAGAATTGGAGAGAACTATGGCTGTAATGTTCTGTGTTGAAGACTTATTAAAAGACTCCCTCTTGACTGGCTAAAGACGAAGTCTATCATTTCATTAATAACCTGAGAACCAAAGAGCCTCAACAATTGGCGCCCAACGTGGGGCAAGCCATCTGACCTCGGCTGACGTTCCCTACCGGCTGGGAGGAAAACGAGTCATGGGGCCCTCAGTAAATATATTTTTTATAGTATAAACGATTTCTTTCCCTCCCGGCTGGTGATGGTATGTGCTGGATCAGGGCTTTTTAACTTTTAAATAGTAAACTTCCTCTTTTGCCATTTAGGATGGAATCTAAATAAAACACTAAAAAAAACTTGCAAGTTTTGAAGCTGTTAAAATCAAAAACAAAAAGTAAAAGTGAAAATTTAATTTTAAAAGGTTTTCAAAAGCCACAGTCAAATTGAAAATAATTGGAGACAAAACAGCTTTTATTTGTCGACAGTATAAAAAATACAGTTTTGAGTGAGTGCTTTAGGTTTAAATAATCTAAAAAAATAAAAAAATTATTGCAAGCACTTACGTATATGATCTAAACCATTAAAGCTGTATTTTGGTTAACCGGTTGTTTAAAATTGTACGTACAATCCTGTATGCTTGCTATGGAAAAAACAACAGATGTAAGGGTTAAAAAGCTGAAATGATCATTCAGTCATTTTGTCTATAAGGCTAAATGGTATAAAACTGTAAATTTTACAGTAATCTGGTCAAGTGGAAAATGACAGATTTGTAAGTGATAGCCTATGTGTTAAATTTGACATCAAAATTTAGTGAAACACGAACAGTAACACACAAGCTTGTATAAGGATCAACTATAGTAAATGAATAAATAAAGGCCTAGATAAAATAACCTGTAAAAAAGTCAACTGTGCACAATGGGGGGTCAGACAAATATTTATTAATAACTTTTATATCAAATATCAAAAATATGAATAAAAGAAATACATATAAAAGTAGCCTGAAAAATAAAGTAAACAAGATAAATTGTTAAATAATGTACAGTATTTGCCTTTAATGTTAGTTAAAACCTAAAAGTAGAACAAACTACAAATGTATATTTAACAAAACCATTAAGCTGTAGTTTAAAAATGTTGTATTGAGCAGTTTTTGCTCCTCTGTTCTAAAGCTGTATGTTGCACGTTGCTATTTTAAGACTACAGAGCAATCATCTGCCGTTTCCTGTGCTGTGTTGACTGAAGTCTGAAAAAATGCATTCCTGCACACACTCGCATGTTTATGAAATAGTGCAGTTTTGAATATACTAAGTTTCGATGTGTGTATAATTTCTGAGTGCTATGTTTGGATTTTCTGTCATGCTGTCTAAAAGAACGCTTCGGGATAAGTTGAAGAATGTTTTTAGGAAGTATGCATTGTGTTTATGTGGCACAATGATCAAGTTGTTTGATTGTTCAGTGTTGTTTTAAAGTTTGTTCAAGTAAGTTGTGTAGATAATTTCTGAGTTTGCTGGAAGTGAAGAAACAGTCTTGGATTGATAAGGAGGAACAGGGCTGTTGAGCCGAGTTGAGCCGAGACTGAGTTGTTTTTTTCTTTTTCTCTCCTGCGGTCAAGTACACTGATGATGAAAAACAGTGATTTCCTGTCAAGATAATCACACACAGACGAGTTAGAGCAAAGGCAGAAAGTTGTTTAAATTCTGGTTTCTCAAACGTAAAAAACTTTAAAACATTGTTTAAAAAGACGAAAATGAGATGTTTTCGTGTGTTTCTGTCGGTGGAGCTGTGTGGAGCTATTAAGGACTACGTCCTTTGGAGGGCCGCCAGTGAACCATGCAGAAACACACATACCACCACACGCTAACACATACACACGCACGCTCACTCAACACACACACACACACACACACACATTCTTGTTTGTGCTTGGTGGGGACCGGATAAAAAGACAGGCTGAGTGGGAACCAAATAGTGTCCTCACTTTGTGTTGGTGCTCACTACGTAGTGAAGACAGACACACACACATACACATACACACACACACACACACATACACACACACACACACACACACACACACACATACACACACAAGCCCGCACATACAGCCTCATACAGGAAAAACAACTATCAGGAAAATACATACCATACCATACCATACCATTTTATTTATAAAGCACTTTAAACAGGAACAAGTCCACACCAAAGTGCTGGACAAACAAACACGCAACAGGCAACACAGACAATGAAGTACAACACGAAAAACATAAAAACATTGCAGATCATAAATCAAACGATCCAATACAAATCAGCTGGCATTGAAAGCAATGGAGTAGTAGTGAGTTTTTAACCGGGATTTGAAAACCGAGAGGGAGGGGGCCTGTTTGATGAGCAGCGGTAACTCGTTCCAGAGTCTTGGGCCTGCTACAGAGAACGCCCTGTCACCCCTGCGCTTAAGGCGAGTTTCTGGAACTATTAAGAGTACCTGATCCTCTGACCTCAAAGCACGTGGAGGGACATATGGGTGTATCAGATCCGAGAGATAGGCGGGGGCGAGACTGTTCAGCGATTTGTAGACATACATGAGAATTTTGTATAATACAAGTAGAACAAAACTAATATGAGCTTGTTCTAGAAACGACATTCATTGTATTATATAATAAACATAATTACCTTTTAACGGAGAAAACTTTGGACTTGGGAGAGGAAGTGATCATCTGTCGTGTCGAACGCGGCTCCGTCTGTCTGCTTTGAGTGTGGCTCATGGAATACCAAAAAAGGAAGTGACGTACAACCTAGAGCAAGCTCATTTCTAAAAATAGATTCAGAGGTGCACTTCCACTCTGGAGGGCAGAAAAGTTTTTGTGCAACAAGAAGTTGGGGATTTTAATACATCATTTGAGGACATTTCCATTTTAATTTTTATAAACAGT
>JBBPBX010032838.1:23127-33633 GCA_038048925.1 Garcialebias charrua
TCACCTGATCTACGAATTGCTTCTCCTAATCTTTGTAGCACTGTAAAGAGAGGTGAGTTCAACAAACCAGGCTCGGTTATTGATTGTTTTGCAGGAAGAGGTAACATAATCCGCAGAACGCCTGGAGGTGATTCTTACTGGATAAAATTAAATCCCAATAATGAAGAACCAGACAGACAAAAATTACGAGATGAAATATCACACATTGAATCTGAGATTGACCAAGCAATGACAAAACTTCAATCTAATAAAAGCCAAGATAATAAAGAAAGTGGCAGTTCACAAAGTTCACAAAAAGAATTTAACTTAAAATACAGACCAAACTGCAAATCACCAGAGCGGAATATTAAATCTCCATCTAGCAATAAAAATGAAGGAGATGAAAATGCAACAGTGGAAACATATAATTTAAGACCATTAGAAGTTCTTCACCAACCAGAAAGATATGAAGCATTAGTCCAAGGTCACATGGGCAGCTCTGGGCAGTATCCAATTTTAATTAAAGGAGCAATTGCTAATTACATTCCATGGGGATCTCTGGACCTGGCTGGACTCATCGCTCGGTTACCTGAGGTCCAGGTGGGCGCAGGGCGTTGGATAAGGAGCTTTGAGGCAGAGACAACAGGACTCCTACTTGCCTTGGGGGACCTGAAAGCAATCTGGTCACGGACCATTGGACTCACAGCAATGCAAACCATGCTGGAACAACATGCAGTTGGATGGATAGCTGAACCTCGTGCTGATGGCATAGAATTCAATGCATACAGAAATGAGATTTGGGCAATGTTAAGGGCACAATATCCCAGCAGGCTGGACCCAAACTCATTAAAGGCTGAACCATTGCTGGATGATGAAAACCCAGCAACATATGTTGACAAACAACTGAAAAGATGGAGACTGGAAACAGAAGAAGACCCAACTCAAAGTCCTGTCATGACATCTTTGTTCAGGTCAGCTGTGGTGAGCGCAATGCCAACCCCAGTACGAGAGAAACTGGAGGATGTGGTAGCTCTGAATTCAAAAAGCCATGCAGAGTTCCGCGAATATGTGGTCCATGCAGTTGAAAAATTCAGAAAAGACATGAAAAAGCTGCAAGACGCAGACCTGAATGCACAAAGGAAGCTAACACAGCTTCACATCAGTGAACTGTAGAACAAAACAAAACAAAAGACTCAGGCTCCTGTCATACAGCCAAACACCAACAATGTACCTGGTTACATTGGGACACAAATGCAACCTCCGCAAGACACAAGGACAATGGGAACATCTCCCCTTGTCATAAATGTTTACCCAGGTCAGATGGGTGGACCTGGTGGACTGAGAAGGCCCACTTACCAACAAAACTGGCAAAGACAAAAAGGTACAGTTTTGGGACCATGCTGGAACTGTGGGCAGATGGGACACAGATATAAACAGTGTGGTAATCCCGTCCCAAACCCTAACTGGACTGGACGTGGCCGGGGGATGAGGTTCGGCCGGGGAAAGCCCAGAGGCCCAGTTCATCCATTTGCAAAACAACAAGGATTCTAGGGATGCCCAGAGGATCCCATTATGAGGTGTGAATTACCAATTTTGACCCAAAATTCAGATGCTGACCCAATAGTTGAAGTAAAATTAGAAGGTAAATCTGTACCAATGCTAGTGGACACAGGAGCGTCATTCACATGTGTGAAGTCAGAACACGCTGAACACCTCAAAATGTCAGGCAAATATGTCAAGACAGTGGGATTCTCGGGAAGAAAACAAGTTAATCAAATGACAGCTCCAGTAAACTTAATGGTAAATCAAACTAATGTTAAAATTCCAATTTTAGTATCAGACCAAACTCCTATTAGCCTTTTAGGGAGAGATGCGCTGTGTAAATTAAAAACAAAAATATGGTGTTCTCCACAAGGAGTCTACATTGACAGCTCTGGGTTAGAATTTCAAATGTATGCACAAACTGATTATGCAAATGTTTATTGGCTGGGAAACATTGAAAAACCATTATCAGAAGTTTTTGGCAAATGGGAACAATACATTAAAGCACAACTTCCAAATGCAAGCCGACCTATAAGTGACTATCATTGTACTATGTATTTTGACCCATCATGCAGCAAATTATTTGAAGACAAATGGAACCAAGAAACAAAAAATGTGCATGTAAATCTAACAATTCAGTACATCATCATAGGTGCACAAGGTGCAGCTGCAAATGTAGAAACAAATCATTTTATCTCAAAATGGTATAATGTTCCTCATTCAGCACCATACATAACCGTAATGGTTAATGAAGGGTTTGAATCAAAAGATTTGGGACCAATGATGCTAACTGCATCCAAAACTAAGTGGAGAGCAATAGAAAATCCATTAATTTTCACAAGACGATGCAAACTTGGTAAAAATACTTTGTGGTTCTTTTGTAACAGCAACACCGCAGGTAATAACTGTACCAGTAAAGACAAAAATGCAAGACTCTTTAATACTTGAAAACGAGTGTGACACTCTAAAAGAGGAAATGTTAAGACAAGTGCCAGAAGAGTTCTGGTCCAAACATGACACTGATGTCGGTTTGATAAAATCTGCAAACCCAATACAGATTGAGTTAAAACCAAATGTGAGACTACATACCGTCCTCAATACCCAATGAAGCCAGAAGCAGAAAAGGGTATTAGCGAAATGATTAAAGGTTTGCTGAAAGCAGGAGTATTGAAAGAAACAAAAAGTTCATGCAACACTCCAATTTTACCAGTTTTAAAAGCAGATAAATCAAAGTACAGGCTTGTACATGATTTAAGGGCTGTAAATGAGATAGTGGAAGATGTAATGGCAGAAGTTCCAAATTCACATACTCTCTTGACTAACATTCCACCTGATTCTAAATATTTTATAGTAATTGATCTGTGTTCGGCATTTTTTAGCATCCCATTGGCAGAGGAATCGCAATATTTATTTGCGTTTTCATTTAAAGGCAAACAGTATTGTTATAGATGCATAGTCCGCATGTGTTTAATCAGCTTCTGAGACAAGACATGGAAGTCCTTGATATTAACAGTACCTTGATTCAATTTGTTGATGACATCCTGATTTCATCGGCCACAATTGAGGATTGTTATCAGGACACTATCAAGGTTCTACAAAAACTAGCAAAGGGAGGACACAAGTCCTCTCTAACAAAATTACAGTTTTGCAAACCACAGGTTGAATACCTTGGGAGACTAATCTCACATGGGACTGTCTCCATATCCCCAGAACATCTAGAAGGGATAAGTAAAGCTCCATCACCTCAAAATGTTAGCCAAATGATGACATTTTTAGGGATGACTGGATTTAGTTCAGAGTGGATTGAAAATTATGCAGAAAAAACCTCTCCACTAAGAGAACTAATTAAACAAACTGAAAGTCAATCATTAAAAGCACCTCTAAAATGGACACCTGAAGCAAAAGTAGCTTTTGAAACAATCAAACAGGACTTACAAACTGCACCATGTTTGGCAACACCAGACTACACAAAACCATTTTTTCTGTATGTAGCAAACAGACATGAAAAGTATGCATCAGCAGTTTTGATGCAGGAAACATGTGCTGGAAGGCGAAAACAACCAATCGCCTATTACAGCACTAAACTGGACAATGTTGTCCAAGGTTGGCCAAGTTGCTATCAAGGAGTAGCAGCAGTTCACTATGCTTATGAAAAAGCATCAGTAATAACCATGGGCTACCCAGTGATAATTCAAACACATCACAAAATCACTGAACTCATCAGCCAAGGGAAGTTTGTATTAACATCAGCAAGATGTTTACAATACACACCATTGTTAACATACCCTGACATTACCTTCAAAAGATGCACCACAACGAATCCTGCTACCTTAGTTCCTTTCGAGTTTGAAGGGAAACCACATGAATGTGTAGCAGAAACAGCAAAATACACCAAGCTGAGACCAGATTTGGAGTCTACTCCCATGACAAACGCTGACGTCACATATTTTGTTGACGGATCGTGTTTCATAGATTACATAGGAAACCACGCAGGTTTTGCAGTACTGTAGTAGCAAAGTCAAATGGAAAATTTCACACAATAAAAGCGGAGAAATGTGAACAGCCATGTTCAGCACAACTGGCTGAGTTAAAGGCACTAACAGAAGCATGTAAATTAGCAAGCAAAAACGTTGCTAACATTTTTACTGACTACTCTTATGCTCATGGCGTTTGCCACTTGTTTGGCAACGTATGGAAGCAAAGAGGTTTCAAAAAGACAGATGGAAGTCCCATCCAACATGGGAAACAGATAAATGAACTAATGTCTGCCATGATGTTTCCCAGAAAATTAGCAATGATCAAATGCCTTGCATACCGAAAGGGTAATGATGAAATAATTTTAGGAAATAACGCAGCAGACGACGCAGCAAAAATCGCGTCAGGATGTAAAACAGCAATTTTAGCACCAGTAGTCTCACTTAAACCAGTAATGACACCAGATGACATCATTCACATTCAGAAAAATGCAACACAGAGTGAAAAGCGGTTTTGGGTTCAAAGAGGAGCAACTCAAGATGATTATGGGTTGTGGAGATCTCATGAAGGATTGATTGTCGCACCAGTATCATTACTGACAATTTTGATATCAGAAAGTCACGGTGTAGATCATTGTAGACGAAGTGAAGTCATGAACAGATTAAAGGAACAAGGCTATTGGTCCCCATATCAGCGAGCTATGGTTGATGAAGTGTTAGACTTGTGTGACATTTGTGCAAAGAATAATGTCAGAAAAGGTATAAAGACACCTGTTGGACACATTCCTGTTCCAGAAGGACCATTTAAACATTTAGTCATAGACTATGTGGACATGATTAAGTCTGTCCAACGCAAACGATACATGTTGGTTGTAATTGATCGTTTCACCAGATGGGTTGAAGCATTACCGTCAAAGGACATGAGTGCAGAAACAGTTGTGAAGTTTCTGGTAAGAGAAGTCATTCCACGGTTTGGGATACCTTCCGAAATAAGTTCGGATAATGGCCCGTCATTTGTTCAGAAGATTTTCAAAGGTATCTTGCAACAACTGCGAATTAAACAGCGCTTGGGAGCTGTCTATCACCCGCAAAGTCAGGGATTGGTTGAAAGGGTTAATCTGAGTTTGAAGTCTAAGATTAACAAAATCTGTGCTTCTACTAACCTTAACTGGATTGATGCCCTACCACTTGCACTTTTGTATTATCGCACGCAAGTTCACAGAATAACACACTTGTCACCGCATGAAATGCTAACAGGAAGAAAAATGCCAACACCACAATACAGAGGTCCCCATAAGGGACCTCCGCTTGAACAGCTGGAACTTGAATTAAAATCGTATGTTGATGAACTAACAACGATCCACAAAGCTATCTATTTACAGGAAAAGAAAAGAGAGCTTATTTCCAATCCAGATGCTGAGGGGCCAGTGACTCCAGGTGACCAGGTCTACATTAATGTCTTCCGCAGAAAGTGGCACGAACCGAGACGATTGGTTCCGTTCACCATTGTTCGTGCCACACCGACAGCAGTCCAGGTGGAAGGAAGTTCGACTTGGTATCACCTCAGTCATTGCACCAAAGTTCCAGACAAAAACGAGGGCAGTGAAAATAGAATAGAAAATAAACATTGACATTAGCCGTGTTTCCATCAAGGTTTCTAAGTGCGCATTTTGAAGTATCGCAGCAGAAAAGCTTAAAGGTACAGTATGCAGTTTCTGTAGAACTGCAGAAATTAGAAATATTTTCAACAGGCAAAGCATTCTGATCCCGCTCTGCCCCCTTGTGGTCTGTTAAATTTCAAATTCAAGCTCTGTTTTTATTGGCTGATTCAAATTCAAGCTCTGTTTTTATTGGCTGGTTACAAACTCTGTTTTTATTGGCTGGAAAATGGTGGGTCACCTTTTCTTTTTAGAAATGCTTATTTACCACCTGGAGAAGCAAGGGGACAATATTTTTTTTTTTTTTTTTCAGAGATTACCTGGCTAACATCAGTCTGTCAGGAGGTAGTGACAGAGTGAAGAAATATGTTCATAAAAAAAGCTACATACTGCAGCTTTAATGGAAACGGCAAAATGCGCAGTTACTTCCTGAAATTCGCCAAAAAGTAGATACGCTCGCTTGAGGTGGTTTTTGGGATCTTCGAAACCGAGCAGATGCGCAAAACGACAGATGGAAACACATTTGCCGACTCGTGCTGCCGAAGCGAACATTCACGTCACGTGACTGATCAGCTGTTTCCGCTCCGGACAACATGTAACATCGCTAAAACTAGTTGGCATGACAGAATAAATACAACTTGCCCGATAGCAACACGTACCTGAAATATTCTCTCCATTTTGACGAGATGTGTGGCCGGGTTCTGTTTTCAACCGCTACTTCCTGTTTACTGTAGACATGCGCAGTGCTGACGTCTGACGTAATGACGCTGTGCGTGGCTTGGTAGATGCGCTACAAGTCAGTAGATGGAAATACTTCTGCTTCGCATTAATTTGTATTCACATATTTGCGAGATTTCAAAATTTAGCTCAAAAATCGAAATGAAAATGGATGGAAACACAGCTAATGGCACCAGGACGAGAGCAGAAAACGAGTCTGATTACTGTTCTGTTCTAGATAATCCTAGGGGCATCTATGATGACAAGAATCCAACTGGAGGAGGTGAAGACACCGGGGAAACACGGCCAGGTCCTTCCAGACCAATCACCAGCGCGTTCGCAAAGGCTGTAGCCGAAACCAGGACAAAGTCATCACCCGCAAGTTGAGTATGATACAACAAAAACAACCAACCACATTCTGGCATCTTTGCCAGCATTAAGTAATACACTTGCATGTTCAAAAACACCACAACACACTACTAAATGTAAAATAAAACGACTGAAATTTAGAAAAAGAAGAAATGTAGACCGTAACGTAGAATGGCTCCGGGAAACAACGCCCAAACCGGAAATAGCTGACATAATCCCAACTACAGTAGCCAAGACCACACCCAATGTAATAACAACAAAACAAGACACTCAAACTCAAATACACGCAGATTATATAATATAATAGAGTATTCATATTTTAAAAAGATTGAAACAGCTATTTTTTCATTAGATGCTGAAAAAGCATTTGATAGAGTTAATTAGAATTTCTTATTTGCTACCTTAAATAAATTTGGATTTGGGAATTACTTCATTAATTGGTTAAAAATATTATATAGTTCACCAATAGCGTGCGTCAGGACAAATAATCAATTATCTTCAAGCTTCTGTTTACAGAGGGGAACCAGGCAAGGTTGCCCGCTTTCACCAGCATTATTTGCTATTTTTATGGTAAATGGTAAATGGAGCTTATTTATATAGCCCTTTCCAGCCCCCTGTGAGGAGCCCCAAAGCGCTTTACAATACCAGCCATCCACCCATTCATTCAGACATTCATACACCGGTAGTGGTAGCCTGCCTTGCAAGGCATCATCCAGACCTACCGGGAGCAACTCGGGGTTAAGTGTCTTGCCCAGGGACACAACAACACATGGTGGGCAGACGCGGGATTCGAACCTCCAACCTTCCTATCGGAGGTCGACTGCCATTACCACTGTGCCATGGTCGCCCCACGATTTTTATTGAACCTTTATCAGCAGCAATAAGGCAAAGTGCTGATATTAAAGGCATAAAGGGTAGAAACATAGAACATAAAATTAGTCTTTATGCTGACGATGTTTTGCTTTTTCTTGAGAACTCAGGAAACTCAATATCTAATGTTATCAAATTAATAAACTCGTTTTCAAAAGTTTCTGATTATTCTATAAACTGGACAAAGTCTACAGTTCTTCCAATAAATTGCGTGTTTAATAATTCTCTTAATGAAAAACTACAATCAGGTAACATTAAATATTTAGGTGTTAATATCTCTCCTAAATTGGAAGATTTAATAAAATTAAATCATATCCCACTATTAAAGAAAATTGAAGACGATCTTACTAGATGGAGATCTCTACCCATATCACTTATGGGAAGAGTTGCCTCAGTAAAAATGATGGTGCTGCCGAGAATAAATTATTTATTCTCAATGATTCCAAATAAACCTTCAACTGAATGGTTTAAGTCACTAGACTCTTCTATATCTAAATTCCTTTGGAAAAATAAAACTCCACGTATTAGTTTAAAAACATTACAGAAATCTAAAGATACCGGAGGATTAGAACTTCCAAACTTTTATTACTACTATTTAGCCAACAGGTTAAAATATATATCAAAGTGGTTAAAACCGAATGCACTAGATGAAACTTGGATAGATATAGAACAAACTTTATGTAATAATCCAAAAAAGCTAAGTCTGGTCCTCTGGACATTCAAAAAACAAAACAAAACAAAGCAAAAAAAAAAGAAATGATGCCGAACCAACTATTCTAATTCAAGCCTTAACTACGACTTTTTTTTTTTGCTTTGTTTTGTTTTGTTTTTTGAATGTCCAGAGGACCAGACTTAGCTTTTTTGGATTTTTCTACCTGGATTATTGAGCATGCATCAGGGTGTTTTATGTAATAATATTAGGATTTCAGATCTACCATTTATCAGTACAGTTTTAAAAAGACATGTCTGCTTTAAGAGCATCAATATTAGCTCATCTCTGATAGCATGGTGGGAGTATCTGAAAATGACAAAGTCTTCACTTCTCCCATGTAGACATACACCTCTCTGGAACAATCCTGACATTCAACAAGAAAATAATATGTTA
Organism: Garcialebias charrua; assembly: GCA_038048925.1. NCBI lineage: Eukaryota > Metazoa > Chordata > Actinopteri > Cyprinodontiformes > Rivulidae > Garcialebias > Garcialebias charrua. The sequence continues at coordinate 31,842 of JBBPBX010032838.1, forward strand.
AATTTCCCAGGTTGGAGAATGAAAGGAATTGAATGTCTGGAACACATATTTGAGGGCATAGACTTTATTCCATTTAATAAATTAATAATACAATATGACATTGATAATAAATATTTCCTACAATACCAACAAATTAAGTCAATTGTAAAAAAGAAATTTAAGCTTAATAAAACATTGTTGGAAACACCAACATGTGTGTTAGAGTTTATTAATTTTCAACCACCCAAATTATTATCTAAAATATACAAAAAATTGTCTAGAATCGATGACTCGATAGCACTACCTGTTGAAAAATGGGAGTCAGATTTATCAATCAACTTTGAACAAAAAATTTGGTCTCAAGTATGTTCAAATACTTTTAAATTGACTAGAATCTCCAATTTACAATTAATACAATATAAGGTTCTCTATAGAGTACATTATACAGGTCAGCGGATGTTTAAGATGGGCTTTACACCATCTAACAACTGCTCACAGTGCATAAGTAATATACCTGATGATTATATTCACGCACTCTGGTTCTGTCCACCCGTTCAGAGGTTCTGGGTACAGGTATGTGAAGACTTGTCTAAATGTTTGAAATTTAATATCCCACTCTCTCCATCTGTTTGCTTATTGGGTATCTTTGAAGATGTTATACTAGAAAAAAATACATCCTATATGCTTTTCACTGCCTTATGCATCGCAAAGAAAACCATACTCGTAAATTGGAAAAATAAAAATAATCTTAGCATTAATCAGTATAAAAATCTTCTGTTAGATCATATTAGTCTTGAAACAGCATCTGCCGACACATCGGATCAATCTATTTGGCATTCTTTGATCGGCTCCGTTACGTAGTGAGGGTGGGGGGTCTGGGATCTGGCCTTGTGGGGCATTGGGGCTGGTGGGGGGAGGTTGGGGTTTGGGGCGCCGGGGGGTTGGGGCTGCTTGGGCGGGGAGGACCCTGTCTTCGACCTGGGGAGGACCGGGGGGGTTCTGGGGGATGTCTGCTAGGGGCGGCATGCGGGCCCACGGGTGGTCGGTGGCGGCGGTCATGGGTCGCCGGTCGGTGACCCGGCTGTGCTGGGGTGGTTTCGGGGCGGGTGCCGGGGGCTTGGGACTCTGGGGGCGTGTCGTCCCCGGGCTTGGGCCTGGTGGGGATCGGGGGTCTTGGGCTCTGGCGGGCGGGTCGCCGGGCTATGGGCTGGCTGGCGCTCTGGTGCCCGGCTCTGGCCGGGGGCCCTCGGCTCGCTGGTGGGTTGGGGGTTCATGTGCTGGGGGGTGGGTGTCTGGGGGCGTGACTGGTGGCCAATGGGAGGGGGCGGGCAAACCCAGCCTGGGTGTCTAATGTGTTATGTGTTCTGAAAGTTATTAATATGAAGGGTGGGTGTAGTATTTCTTCTGGGGTGGGGACTAAGTGGATGTCCTTGATGATGGTCTTGGACTATGCTTGGCCGGTGAGCGGGCCCTGGTTGGGGCCTGTTCTCAGTGCTTCCTGGCTCTGTCGGCGGTTGGGCGGGCGCTCTTGGTAGTGTCGTCCTTGTGGGCTGACTGCGGTTCGCAGGGGTCGTGGCGGCCCTGGTGGGTGTGGGCTGTTGGTTCTGCTTTGGCGGCCCTCGGGGCCGTGTCCCTCTCTGGTCTTGGCTCAATGGCCTGGCGGTCGGAGAGGTGTTTCCACTACCTCGCTCCTTGGGTGGACCTTGGCGAACTGGGGGGGGGTACGCAGGGTCAGCGGGGGAGCTGACTCGCTGTGGGAGCATTGTTCCTGCAGATATTTTCTCCCCATCCCTCACCACGCACCTCCGCCCTC
>JBBPBX010032839.1:10620-33632 GCA_038048925.1 Garcialebias charrua
GATTATTTAGAAATATTGTGCAACATTTCTGAAAACTGAGTTTGTTCATCATCATCATTATAAAATAAAGAAAACATGTTTAATGGGCAGCAAATGACGCACTTCTGAAAACTTAAAGATGGATTGAGACAAACAGAAGTTCCAGTTCATCCATGTGGTGGAGTTTTGTTAAACATATTTCTAGAAGCCAGACTTTTATTGTGACATGAATGAAAGCTCAGAAAACACACGATGCAAGGCCTCTCTTTACTCTGCAGCCTCTGACTATGAACAAGTGACATGTTTTCAGATGATGGACGAGAAGTTGCATGTTCTCTGCAGCCCACAGAAACAATCTGTGGCCTCCCCATCTTACATTTGATTAGCTGTGAACTAGAGTCTCCACTTTCACATAAATATGCAGATTATTTTATATTCTTAGACTAAGAGCAGTGGTGCCAGCTGGCCTCAATCTGACCTGGAGTTTTTATCTGGAGGCTCGTTTAGTTAGCGATCCAGGCACAGCTGGTTAAATCACATCGTTCAAAGTACACGTCTGGACAAAACTGTTTCTCTCATTTACATCACCTTCTCTTTGACTCCACTCATGACAAATTATTAATATACACATCAAACACCAGCTGCCTGTAAAACCAGCTGCTTTTCTAGAATGAATGCACGTCGCCCGCCACACCTCGTGGCCAAGGTTTACACCAAGAACTCATGTGGTCTGGTAGCAGTCAGGGTGCAGGTTAGAGATGAGTCTCAGCTACTACCACACCAAGCTGTAGCTCAGTCACTACAGCCTTGTTTGCTAAGGTTTTTTTAGCTGTGGATCAGGTTGAGTCCAGGAGGTAAAGAGTTACATCCACTGGTTAAGTTGAGTTTCATCATGATCTGTCCCCAGGAACATGGAGGATTTGCTGGACCCAAGAGTTTCAAGAGTCACCACAGCTAATGAACAAGTGGACACTCAGGCGATTTATCAATCTTTCAGCCAAGCACGTCATCTCAGAGTTATCTTGACACAGGAGCCCAACCCCTAAATTAAAACACATATACCGTATTTTCTACCATACACGTTGCTCCGCCGTATAAGTCGCATCAGTCCAAATATGTCTAATAAAGTGTAAAAATCCGTAAAGTCAAAGTCAACTTTATTGCCAAAACTGCAATATGTACAGGACATACACAGGATTGAAATTGCGTTTCTCTCAGTCCCTCGGTGCAACAGTAACCATCTAAACACTAAACACTAAAACATTTAATAAACATAAGCATAAAATAGTAAAAGTGTAACACTGTCCTGAGTTTTTTCATAGTAGTATAAAAGTATGAAAATTTACACCAACACTGAAACACCAAACACCCCTAAAACACCAAACACCCAATGAACATAAGCATAAAATGAAATAATAAAAGTGTAATACTGTCCTGAGTTTTTTCATAGTAGTATAAAAAGTATAAAAAGTATATCTATAAAATAAACTGAAGGTTCTAGCATTGACATTTGCAAAGAGTGGCACAGCAGCATATGAGTTAATGTACACAGTATATGTATGAGGTAGTTGATGTTGGTATAGAGGCAAAGTGGCATATGCAGTAAGGCACATAAGGCACATTTGGCATCCTTAGATAAGGCTAGTCAGAGAATACTGTATATGTATCAGCAGTAGTGTAGATATAAAAGTAGTGTAAATGTAAACAGTAGTAATAAATGTAAAACAGTAGTAATAAATGTAAACCGTATTAATAAATGTAAACAGTGAATGTAAACAGTAGTATGACTATAGGCAGTAATGTAATACAAACATTAGTGCAAATATGAGAAGTAGTGCAAACTGAATGAGCACATGACCGAGAGTTTAGTGAATAACCCGTTTGATGACACAGGGTCCAGTGTTAAAAACTTTGTGTTGAGTGGTAATGTGTGAGAAAGTTTTTTTGTGTTAAGGCAGTTCAAATGGGAGGGGAGGCAGAGCAGGCAGAGTGTTTAGCATTCTGACTGCCTGATGAACAGAGCTGTCTCTCAGTCTGCTGGTTCGAGCCTGGAGACTCCTCAGTCTCCTCCCTGATGGCAGCAGTCTAAAGCGGCTGTGTAGTGGGTGTGTGGGATCACCTGCCATGCAGTGGGCTTTCCGAGTGAGGCGTTTGCTGTGTAAGTCCTGCAGTGAGGGCAAGGAGGTGCCGACGATCTTCTCAGCTGCTCTCACGATGCGCTGGAGGCTCTTGCGGCATGATGCAGTACATGCACCAAACCACACCGTGATGCAGCTGGTCAGGACACTTTCTATGGCACCCCTGTAGAAGGTGCACATGATGGGGGTTGAAGCTCCAGCCCTTTTCAGCTTGCGGAGAAAGTAGAGGCGCTGGTGAGCCTTCTTGGCCAGTGCTGCAGTGTTCCTGCTCCAGGACAGGTCCTTCGAGACGTGCACTCCCAGGAACTTGGTGCTGTCCACTCTCTCCACTGCGGTGCTGTTGATGGTCAGAGGGGCATGTTGTGCATCCCTCTTCCTGAAGTCCACGACAATCTCCTTTGTCTTCTCCACGTTGAGAGTGAGATTGTTGTGTCCGCACCACAAGGCCAAGCGGCTCACCTCGTTCCTGTAGTCCGTCTCATCGTTGTTGCTGATGAGACCTACCACTGTTGTGTCGTCCGCAAACTTGATGAAGTGGTTGGAGCTGTACGATGGTGTGCAGTCGTGTGTTAGCAGGGTGAATAGAAGGGGGCTCAGCACACATCCTTGTGGGGCCCCTGTGTTCAATGTGATGGTGCTAGATGTGTTACTCCCGATCCGTACTGTCTGTGGTCTCCCGGTCAGGAAGTCTAGCAGCCAGTTACACATTGAGGTGTTCAGCCCCAGACTGTCCAGTTTATGGATGAGCTGTTGGGGGATGATGGTGTTGAATGCCGAGCTGAAGTCGATGAACAGCATTCTAACATAAGAGTCCTTCGTGTCCAGATGTGTGAGAGCTGTGTGGAGGGCAGAGGAGATGGCATCGTCGGTTGAGCGATTAGGTCGGTATGCAAATTGGAAGGGATCCAGGGAGGCAGGGAGGACAGATGTGATGCTTTTCATGACTAGCCGTTCAAAGCACTTCATCAGGATGGGGGTGAGTGCTACTGGACGATAGTCATTGAGGCATGCGGGCGTTGCCTTCTTTGGGACAGGGATGATGGTGGTGGCTTTGAAACAGGTGGGGACGATGGCCTGACTCAGTGAGATGTTAAAGATGTCCGTGAAGACCGCTGCGAGTTCCCCTGCACAGTCCTTCAGCACACGACCAGGTATGTTGTCAGGACCAGAGGCCTTCCGGGCGTTAATCTTGATGAATGATCGCCTTACGCTGTCTGAGGACAGCGCCAGCACCTGGCCATCAGGAGAGGGGGGGAGTTTATGTGCAGGTGTGCTGTTACTTGCCTCAAACCGAGCAAAGAACTCATTCAGTTCATTCAGCGTAGAGGTTGAGCTGTCACAGGTCTGGGGGGATGGTTTGTAGTTTGTGATGGTCTGTATTCCCTGCCACAGACTGCGTGTATCCTTGCTGTCCTTGAAACGGTGAGCTATTTTCCTGGAATACTGCTTCTTGGCCTTTCTGATGCCCCGAGCCAGGTTCTTTCTGGCTGCCCTCAGGCCCACCTGATCTCCCGCTTTGAAGGCAGCATTCCTGGCTTTCAGGAGTCTGTAAACCTCTGCTGTCAGCCATGGCTTCTGATTAGCCCGAACAGTGATGGTCTTGAGGTTAGTTACATCATCAATGCACTTGGTGATGTATGAACATACAGTGTCTGAGTACTCCTGGAGACATAAGTTGTTGTTTGTGGTAGCAGCTTCTTTGAACATAATAATAATAATAATTAATTCAATTTATAACGCACTTTTCATTACTGAAAATCTCAAAGTGCTACACATATATTGAATGCTACACACATTCATAAACCGGTGGCGGCAGACTACCATGCAAGGTGCTTTCCAGTCCTACCGGGAGCAACTCAGGGTTAAGTGTCTTGCCCAAGGACACAACGACACATGGTGCGGGTCCCGGGAGTCGAACCGCCAACTTTCCGATCGGGAGACGACTGCCCTTACCACTACGCCACGGCCGCCCNAAACAGTCCTGGAGTGCCTCTGAAGACCCCTCTGGCCACACTCGTATCTGCTTGCGGACTGGTTTTGTGACTTTCACCAGTGGCCTGTATGCTGGCTTTAGCATAACACAGATATGGTCAGAAGCATAAATGCATCGCTTCACCGTATACATTGCATCTATTATGCGTCACTGATGATGCGTAGCGTTTGTTACGTCACAGCTGACAACCCGGAAATGTGGACTGGTGTCAAAAATCAATTCGCTGTCAAATTGTGGTTGCGGTAGCGTGCATGGGAGGATTTTAACAAGATGAACACTTAAAAACTAGGGATACACAATATTATCGTTACAGTATTGGCCAATATGAACGTTAAAGTTCAATATCGGACCTCGGCCATTCCATTAAAATAACTCGCCAATATAAAAGGTGCTATTTTTGCCTGCAGCAGTAGCACAATGTGATGACGTTGCAGCGCACTGCGATGATGCGCCATACCCAAATTCAAAATGTCGGCGGTGTGGAAGTTTTATTTTTTGTTGGTGAGGACGTCGGATTCCGAAGATTTATGGATTACATTGAGCCTCGCTACATTGTCCCTAGTCTGAGATATTTTTCTGACGTAACGTTACCCGAGTTACAACCATCATTTCCGACGTTGTTGAGAAGTGAATAGCTGATAGCATGACTTGTTGGGTGAGTTTTACCACAGATATTTGGACGTCGTGTTGGCCCCGTTAGCATGACTAGTCTTACAGAACAATGGATAAACAAAAACATTGAACTTAAAAAGAATGTCCTTCATGCACAGGAGTGCAGAGAATCCACACTGCAGCTAGGAACCTGGAACAAGCCTTCACAAGTGAGACAGCATCGCAGGTGACTACGGTAATGCTAATAAATAACAGTTAACACTTTTCATTTAATATAAGTTAAATGCTATGTATATCATATGGCTGTTACTGAATATATGACACCAGCTCTTACAGCTGTTGCACATTTTTTGTAGCAAATAAGCCTAAATAAGAGGAATATGTTCTGACAAAGGAACTTATATAAAATATCGGTTATCGACCAAATAAGTTTTAACATATCGGCATATCGGATATCAGCCAAAACTCCAATATTGTGCATCCCTAGTGTATTCTTATTAATGTTTTTCTTTTACATTTTATTGTTGGAAGTAACTGGGACCCTGTGAACATAATGTCGTTCCACCACATGCACCATATGTGGTGGAACGACAATAAAGAAACGCTGACTCTGACAAATGTGTAGCAGGTGCTAACTAATTTAAAATAATTTATTTAAAATAAAAAATCCATACCGATCGTGCAGCTCATCCATCAATCAGCGAATAGTGTGTCATGTCCAATCTTATTTTCAAAAACCGTGATAGAGTGAATCCACGATAAACGAACCTCGAAGTAGCGAGGGATTACTGTACAACCATTGGTGTTCTCTTATATTCTGTCCCCTTCACATTAAGAGCCTATACTGGTGTGAAATACATGTTTTGTGTCCACCACAACTCCAGTTTGTTACTTTTTTCATTTTCAAAAGAAAAACTTTTGTTGCAAACTTTTCCAAATCTCATGACTGTGAAATTACTAATTTACATTACTGTGTGGCAAAACTGACCACGTGCGCCTGACATTCACGGTGCCTATGGAAGTGCAAGGTGATGAAGGACACCCATGGCCCCTCCACCTCAAAAATGAACCTGGCGCCACTGCCCTGGGCACCCTAGATAACAGCTCTCTGCTCCATACAGAGGGCTGTGGTAGCTCTGTGGTTGTGTCAGGAAGGACATCCAGTGTAAAAATAAATGCCAAGTCTTCATGCGACGTTTGCTTTGGTGACCCCTGAAGAAGGGATTAGCTGAAAGAAGAAGAAAACATTTGGTCAAATCAACCTAACTGGCCTGGCAGCTCTAACCTATATATCACCACAAAACAGAAGAAAAGCCAATTCCATTACTGTATCTTTCATTTTTTGTGGAAAAACAAGACTCATTATGTTAAAAGATCCCAACTAGTTAAAAAATATGAGAATAGTGGCATTAATGCACTGGATTTTGAAGCAATGGTTGGTACATTTAGGATTAAATAGTTAAAAACATTTGTACAACAACAAAATTCAATAGTTTCATATCCCTGCCTCCATTTTTAAGCAACTGGGAGGAATTGAATTCTTTGTAAAGTGTGACTTTGAAGTAACTACGATTCCAGTAAAGTTATCAAACTTCCACAAACAAGTTCTTCAGTTCTGGAAAATGATATTTCAACATAATTTCTCACCTCATGGATTAACTCTGTGGAATAATAGAGCAATCACAGCAGGTAAAGTCAATGTTTAGGAAAGAATGGTATGATTTGGCATCATTTTTGTAACATATACCCTAGATTCTGAATGAATTCTAATGGAGATCCTTTTAAATTTCTCATCTTTTGTTGGAAAATACAGTATAACCTTAACTGTTGTCATAAAGATTTTATGAAGGTATGTAAAGCAGTCCTTTTAGCCCTGATTCAGTTAATTAAAAAATATCTTTATTTATTCAAAAGTGACCGTTTCGATGCCCACACTAAAAGTAAATGAGTGTAGCTTAGTTGACTTCAAATGTAAGAACAAGATTATCAATGAATGTATGAGACAAAATATTTACTATTATTACTATTATTATTATATTATTATTATTATTATTATTATTTTATTTATCATTATTATTTTATTATTATTATATTTACTATTATTATAACAAAAATTCATTCAAGAAACCTCCCAATATAAATCATAAAACTATAATGACCTGATGGTCGAGATGGTCTAGTGGTAATGGCAGTCGTCCCCCGATCAGAAGGTTGGAGGTTCGAATCCCGGTTACTCACACCATGTGTCGTTGTGTCCCTGGGCAAGACACTTAACCCCGAGTTGCTCCCGGTAGGACTGGCTGGTGCCTTGCATGGCAGACTATACCGCTACCGGTGTATGAATGTGTGTATGAATGGGTGGATGGCTGGTGCTGTAAAGTGCTTTGGGGCCCCTCATAGGGGGCTGGAAGGCGCTATATGTAAGCTCCATTTACCATTCTGCTCATTCTAAATTTGTCAAATGGCCTGTATCTCCTAAAGTGAAAGAAAACCATTTTAAAATAATAAACAAGATTTATCCTGTGGCCATGTTTCTGCACAGAAGATTTAAATTTGAGGTTGAATTGTGTACCTTTTGTAAATCCGAAGGTGAACGCCTTGAGCATTTGTTTTTTCATGTCAATACTGTACTGTATTCTCAAAGTTTTTGGACTGACATCACAAACTGGATTAATCTAAAACTCAACATTCCTTCAATTTATACTGATGCCATTTTATTCTATGTAGACAGCTTAAGCTCAGGTTACTCCGATGCCATAAAGTAGGGATGCACCGATCCACATTTTTCACTTCCGATCCGATACAGATACTGTAAAACTGGGTATCGATCGATACCGATACTTTTCCGATCCGATACCATTCAGGTGCCTTATGAGGCTGTAATAAATTATTACAGCCTCAGCCACTAATATCCACTTTAAAGCAAGGAATAAAAAAACACGTTTTGTGTTAGCAGGATTTAATTGTAACTAAGAAACTTATCCAACATTAATAAAACTTACCTCAAGTTGCCTTTTTGGGCATGCATAAATATACAGTATTTGTATACACTGTACTTAGAGAGAAGATTAATCTTCTCTTGGCTGTGCAAATTCTGCTAACACAAAACGTGTAACTAACTACCGGTACTTTTAAGTACTGTAGTTACTTTCACCCAGTCTCTTTTTCATCACATGCTTCCAAAAGTCAACAATTATGTTTGTATTCTGCATCTGTCTGTTAGCAAAATATCTTATGAACAACTGAACAGATTTTGTTTAAACTTTCAAGAAATAATCACTGAAGGGCTCTCTACGACTGGTTGACTTTTAAAGTACATCCAATTGAAGATGGCTGCCACAGCTAACTGAACTTATACAACACAAAATTGACTACAACTCAGTCAATTTGACAAAAAAATTAGATAAAATTTGTGTGGTAGTAGCTGAGACTCATTCCCAAAGCATATTCAAGGGATTAGTAGAATGCATAAGATCTTTCTTTAAAATTACAACGTTATTTATTTGGAATCAATGGTGTCGTCTGTTAGCAAAATATCTCATGACCCGCTGGACAGATTTTGATTAAACTTTCAAGAGATAATCACTGAAAGGCTCTCTACGACTGGTTGACTTTTAAAGTACATCCAGTTTAAGATGGCTGCCACAGCCAACTGAAAACAACACAAAATTGACTACAACTCAGTCAATTTGACAAAAAATCTAGATGAAATGTGGTGCGGTAGTAGCTGAGACTCATTCCCAAAGCATATTCAAGGGACTAGTAGAATGCATAAGATCTTTCTTTAAAATTATAACGTTATTTATTTGGAATCAATGGTGCCGTCTGTTAGCAAAATATCTCATGACCCGCTGGACAGATTTTGATTAAACTTTCAAGAGATAATCACTGAAGGGCTCTCTACGACTGGTTGACTTTTAAAGTACATCCAGTTTAAGATGGCTGCCACAGCTCAGCCTTTTGTTTTTCATAATCCCACAGAGCTTTGGAGACATTTACAAGACATTCAAAAATATGCCTCACCTGTCCAACAGCATACAGGGGTTCACTTTGGATGTCATGGAATCACCTGCTGACAGCTTGGAGGAGGCTGCTTCTCAAAGTTTTGATGCCACTGTCCACACTGTTATCAGCGAGCAGCTGTTTAAAATGGTGACGCTGGGATCACATCAGCTGCAGAGGAGCTCGCTGAGCTGATTTCTCTGGTTAACTCCTCAAAGGGTTCCAGCAAAGTCACAATCTTTTCCAGCAAACCCCACAGGTTGGCTGACAGTGTTCCTGACAAGTTGTTTAGCAGTTTCTGGGTTATCCCTTTAGCTTTCACGTTGTCCAGCGGAAGTTTACCTTGCTGTTGAAACGAGTCCAGAAGTGATTTCTGTCGGCTCCGTTTGTCTTTCTCCCGCCGGGCTAAACAATCGTCATGCTCTTTACTGTGGTCTTTTTCAAATGTTTCATCACGTTTGTGGTATTATATGACGCGACGGAGCTTCCTCCTCTCTGTACAGCGGCTCTGCAGACACGCACGCGGCTCTGCAGACACGTACACGTCGCTGCTGTCTTGCTTTGCGGTGCTTCAAGAGTAAAACACATCCACACAGCAGACATGTTCGCGGACATGCAAAAATCAATAAACTCTGACCGACTCTGATGCCAAGATGAAAAGTTGGTTAGCCGTTAGCCACAGTCCTCCAGTCCTCTCTGTGTTTACTCACGTTTTACCTGGCTGCAAGGGGCAAACTAGGAAATGGATTTCCTGAATGTGAGGCGGGTCTTACTACTCTGGGCTCATAAAACACGCCTCCGTTCAGGAAATCCATTCCATAGTTTGAAGACAACTGCAGTGTATCATGGATCGGAAAGATGGCAGTCTCTGCTCTGAAAATCCGATATGTAAACAAGGCTGGTATCGGATACCAATACCGATACTGGATCGGATCTGCCCCATCCCTAAAATATAGTCGTCCTTATAGCAAAGTACCACATTCATTGTAGTAAGTGGAGGGATAATAAACCCTCCTTCACATGTTTCATGAACAAATTCAAAGCCTACTATTCTTCATTTAGATTAAAAAACTGGAAAACTGCTAGAACTATCTCACAACAGTTATCTAAAAACTTGTTTTAAGTTTCTAATATTGTCTTGCTCCTTTGTGCACTTTTTAATTTATTGTATTTTGATATATGAAGTCGAAGACGCAAATTAAAAAATGGCAAGACTCACAGCTGCATCAAATCACTCATCAACTGTCCATCTGGATATAAGGCGTCCCTTTCCTCAGCTCTTCCTGTTTGCCCGTTGCAAGTCTGGTCGCCTCCCTTCACCTCCCCATCTCCTCCCGGGGTTTCTGGTTCCTCGGTTCTCCCCTGTTCTTCGTCCCGTCTACGCCACCTGGGGTTGTCCTGCTCGCCTCAGTCCTGGTCCTGCGACTGTGTGCGTTCCTGCTTCCTGTTCCCTGCGACCCAGCCGGTCGTGGCAGATGGCCGCTTGTCCTGAGCCTGGTTCTGCTGGAGGTTTCTTCCTCACGGGGGAGTTTTTCCTTCCCACTGTCGCTTCGTGCTTGCTCAGGATGGGAGTTCTGCGCTGGTGTTTGTCTCAGGGTTGTCCGGAGCCGTTGGCCGCTGGCTGGCCGTCATTCACGTACCGGTGGGATGGATTGGACGTCTGCGGTCCTGACTCCGCCACCGGGTTTGGGTCCCGGGGGGGAAGATATCCATAATCTATCTCCCTATGCCGGACATTCAAGCTCTCAGCAGTCAGGTGTTCCGTGGAGACTGCATTCATGTGGAGATGCCATACATTTTGTTAATACGCATGCGCGCGCATGCGCAGTTGCAATAAACCAATTGCGTCATCATGGAGCCGTGGGATCATCGTACACTGCAAGTTACGAGCAAAATATAAGTGTGTGAATTGTTTTGTGCACAGTATACATGGTGTTATTGTGTATTTACATAATTTAAAGTGTGCAGTGCATTTTCTGAACCGTTTTAAGTGTGCAGCAGTGCGTACGTAAATTGTTTTGTTGACGCTTTGTGTGTAACATGTGCGCGACTTCGGAGTGAAAAGTACGTTTGTTTGTGTGAGTCCAAGCTTTGTGAATTTATAAGAAGAAGAAGTGCCTGTACAATACTGTGGAATAAATGCTGATAATTGTTTTATTTTTATTAGTCACTTTAAAACAGGTGTAATACAAGACAGGTCATGCAGCCACACTGCTGCAATACTGTGGAATAAATGCTGATTATTGCTTTATTTTTTATTAATTACTTTAATTGCGTTTTGCAATGAGCCTGGATGGAATTTTGGACTCTGTGCAGCTCCTAGAGATTAAATGTCCTCTAAATAGCTCCATGTCATTTGCACAGTTTCGTGTTGGCCAAATTGTGACATCAGATGCTTAGAAGATGACAAGGACCTTCTTACCAATGGGCAAAGTGGATTCTATGTCCAGGTGAGTAAATGTTTCAATTTTCAGTACTGTATATGTACTTATGTGACAGGTATTTGTAAACCTTCATTAAAGCATATTGTACATTTATTCTTCCAGGTTTATTCAGCTGACAGTGACATGCCTGGAGCTGCAGAGCTGCTCGCTGGTTATCTGGACACCAACAGAATACCTGGAGTTGGACTTTTCTTTTTTTTACAAATACTTTACAGAAAAACAGAAGAGACACCTCCCTAACTTTTACTTTTCAAACATGTTTACAACATTGATAGATGAATTTTTTGCAAATAACATTCAGCTCTGCCACAAATACCTTGATCTATTTAAAATGAAGCACATAAATATTCATACACAACACGTCAAGAGCACTGTATGAAGCTGCTTTGGAGAAAATACCAGTCTTAATTGTTGTTTACATTAGTTTTTAGTTTTATTTTAAAAATTAAACTCCAAGGCATAATATCACATTCAGACATATTAACTCCATCCATCCATCCATCCATCCATCCATCCATCCATCCATCCATCTTCCTCCTGGTTTTACATCATGTCACAGGGGCAGCAGCTTGAGCAGGGAGTGTCCAGACATCTCTTTCCAGAGCAACTTCTTCCATCTCTTCTGGGAGGACTCTTACAGCCTTCCCAGACCACTCCAGCATGTCCTGGGTCTTCCCTGGGGTCTCCTCCCAGTCTACATGTTAACATACAATAAAATGTACAGACAACAATAAAAATATTATTTTGCAACTAACATATTTGTTTAGGTGTTGCGTTGCATGTAATTATTTCAATAGCAAATTAAATCTTGAAGCTATAAAAAATTAGCTTTCTACAAGTTTATACTTGATGCTACGTACTGTATTCAGTTGTACTTCGTTTGTCTTCACAAAACGATCAATGAAAGTGATGTGAAAGCTTGTTAAAGTGTAATAACAAATGGCTTTTAAGTTTTCACTTTTTGACATTGTGATGTTTTCAACAGCTGCACTACATCATCCATTACAAAGTGTTCTGTCTTAGTTTCGACAAAGTAAGTCAACACAACTTGATGTACAACAGGCAGACAATGACACAGGAGCAAATTGTTGTAAGCAGGAAACAACTTTACACATTTGATGGAGGACCTTTTTGAATATTTGTGTTCTTCCATCCTTGGATGTGACCACTGACATCAGGCATCACAGGACCACGTTGATGTTGAGCACAGCTACCGGTACTAATGGAACTGTTACCATAGGTGTATATAGTTTTAACATCTTGACATAAAAAATGACCAATTCCAAAATTGCTCCATTGACTGAAGTACTAAATTATGGTGTGTGGTGTCAAATGCTTTATAAACATCCTGGAAGAAGATACAACTTTCATCATAAATGTAGCTTCATGTACTCTACAAGCATTAGTGTTATGATTCTAGTGCCTCCACACATCAATTAAATTAAAAATGTGCATGAATGTTCACGTTTAAATGAACTGCAGTCCATGTTGTGATCAAGTGTTTTACTCTCTGCTACGGAGATTAAATCATTAAAATGGTTTACCACTTTTGGAGACACTAAATTAAAAAAAGGAAGTGCTAACCTAACAATTTCTTTCAGCCATCTCTAACATTTGGCTGAAGTTTGTGGCACAAATGAATCCACTGGATGGCACTGTAACAGGAAATGACAGGTTTGTCCCTCAGACCCTCGAATCAGGTATTGAAAAAACAACAAAAAGTCCGTCTACTAATTAAACCCTACCATTTTAAAGTTGTTTTATGTCTGTTACGTTTCATGTCCTTTTCCTCATGTTATTGCAGTTGCGCTGTTCATTAAAAAAGATTTAATGTGCCCTCTTTTTATTTATTTTGATCTTGTAATTGAAATTATTTTCAAAAACGCAAGATGAAGGGTGCTAGATTGTAAGTTAACCAGCTAGTGGAGGTGTCATACAGCTGTCAACCAGCTAGTGAAGGTGTCATACAGCTGTCAACCAGCTAGTGAAGGTGTCATACAGCTGTTACCCAGCTAGTGGAGGTGGCATACAGCTGTCAACCAGCTAGTGAAGGTGTCATACAGCTGTTACCCAGCTAGTGGAGGTGTCATACAGCTGTTAACCAGCTAGTGAAGGTGTCATACAGCTGTTACCCAGCTAGTGGAGGTGTCATACAGCTGTTAACCAGCTAGTGAAGGTGTCATACAGCTGTTACCCAGCTAGTGAAGGTGTCATACAGCTGTTAACCAGCTAGTGAAGGTGTCATACAGCTGTTACCCAGCTAGTGAAGGTGTCATACAGCTGTTAACCAGCTAGTGAAGGTGTCATACAGCTGTTAACCAGCTAGTGAAGGTGTCATACAGCTGTTACCCAGCTAGTGAAGGTGTCATACAGCTGTTAACCAGCTAGTGAAGGTGTCATACAGCTGTTAACCAGCTAGTGAAGGTGTCATACAGCTGTTAACCAGCTAGTGAAGGTGTCATACAGCTGTTAACCAGCTAGTGAAGGTGTCATACAGCTGTTAACCAGCTAGTGAAGGTGTCATACAGCTGTTAACCAGCT
The DNA here is from genome assembly GCA_038048925.1 of Garcialebias charrua. Lineage (NCBI taxonomy): Eukaryota > Metazoa > Chordata > Actinopteri > Cyprinodontiformes > Rivulidae > Garcialebias > Garcialebias charrua. The sequence goes on from JBBPBX010032839.1 coordinate 24,330, forward strand.
AGTGAAGGTGTCATACAGCTGTTAACCAGCTAGTGAAGGTGTCATACAGCTGTTAACCAGCTAGTGAAGGTGTCATACAGCTGTTAACCAGCTAGTGAAGGTGTCATACAGCTGTTAACCAGCTAGTGAAGGTGTCATACAGCTGTTAACCAGCTAGTGAAGGTGTCATACAGCTGTTAACCAGCTAGTGAAGGTGTCATACAGCTGTTAACCAGCTAGTGAAGGTGTCATACAGCTGTTAACCAGCTAGTGAAGGTGTCATACAGCTGTTAACCAGCTAGTGAAGGTGTCATACAGCTGTTAACCAGCTAGTGAAGGTGTCATACAGCTGTTAACCAGCTAGTGAAGGTGTCATACAGCTGTTAACCAGCTAGTGAAGGTGTCATACAGCTGTTAACCAGCTAGTGAAGGTGTCATACAGCTGTTACCCAGCTAGTGGAGGTGTCATACAGCTGTTAACCAGCTAGTGAAGGTGTCATACAGCTGTTACCCAGCTAGTGAAGGTGTCATACAGCTGTTAACCAGCTAGTGAAGGTGTCATACAGCTGTTAACCAGCTAGTGAAGGTGTCATACAGCTGTTAACCAGCTAGTGAAGGTGTCATACAGCTGTCAACCAGCTAGTGAAGGTGTCATACAGCTGTTACCCAGCTAGTGAAGGTGTCATACAGCTGTCAACCAGCTAGTGAAGGTGTCATACAGCTGTTAACCAGCTAGTGAAGGTGTCATACAGCTGTTAACCAGCTAGTGAAGGTGTCATACAGCTGTTAACCAGCTAGTGAAGGTGTCATACAGCTGTTAACCAGCTAGTGAAGGTGTCATACAGCTGTTAACCAGCTAGTGAAGGTGTCATACAGCTGTTAACCAGCTAGTGAAGGTGTCATACAGCTGTTAACCAGCTAGTGAAGGTGTCATACAGCTGTTAACCAGCTAGTGAAGGTGTCATACAGCTGTTACCCAGCTAGTGAAGGTGTCATACAGCTGTTAACCAGCTAGTGAAGGTGTCATACAGCTGTTACCCAGCTAGTGAAGGTGTCATACAGCTGTTAACCAGCTAGTGAAGGTGTCAGCTGTTACCCAGCTAGTGAAGGTGTCATACAGCTGTTAACCAGCTAGTGAAGGTGTCATACAGCTGTTAACCAGCTAGTGAAGGTGTCATACAGCTGTCAACCAGATAGTGAAGGTGTCATACAGCTGTTAACCAGCTAGTGAATGTGTCATACAGCTGTGATAGTGAAGGTGTCATACAGCTGTCAACCAGCTAGTGAAGGTGTCATACAGCGGTTATAGTGAAGGTGTCATACAGCTGTCAACCAGCTAGTGAAGGTGTCATACAGCGGTTAACCAGCTAGTGAAGGTGTCATACAGCGGTTAACCAGCTAGTGAAGGTGTCATACAGCTGTTAACCAGCTAGTGAAGGTGTCATACAGTGGTTAACCAGCTAGTGAAGGTGTCATACAGCTGTCAACCAGCTAGTGAAGGTGTCATACAGTGGTTAACCAGCTAGTGAAGGTGTCATACAGCTGTTAACCAGCTAGTTAAGGTGTCATACAGCTGTCAACCAGATAGTGAATGTGTCATACAGCTGTCAACCAGCTAGTGAAGGTGTCATACAGCTGTTAACCAGCTAGTGAATGTGTCATACAGCTGTCAACCAGATAGTGAAGGTGTCATACAGCTGTTACCCAGCTAGTGAATGTGTCATACAGCTGTTATAGTGGAGGTGTCATACAGCTGTCAACCAGCTAGTGGAGGTGTCATACAGTGGTTAACCAGCTAGTGAAGGTGTCATACAGCTGTTAACCAGCTAGTTAAGGTGTCATACAGCTTTTAACCAGCTAGTGAAGGTGTCATACAGTGGTTAACCAGCTAGTGAAGGTGTCATACAGCTGTCAACCAGCTAGTGAAGGTGTCATACAGTGGTTAACCAGCTAGTGAAGGTGTCATACAACTGTTAACCAGCTAGTTAAGGTGTCATACAGCTGTCAACCAGATAGTGAATGTGTCATACAGCTGTCAACCAGCTAGTGAAGGTGTCATACAGCTGTTATAGTGGAGGTGTCATACAGCTGTCAACCAGCTAGTGAAGGTGTCATACAGTGGTTAACCAGCTAGTGAAGGTGTCATACAGCTGTTAACCAGCTAGTTAAGGTGTCATACAGCTGTTAACCGGCTAGTGAATGTGTCATACAGTGGTTAACCAGCTAGTGAAGGTGTCATACAGTGGTTAACCAGCTAGTGAAGGTGTCATACAGCTGTTAACCAGCTAGTGAAGGTGTCATACAGCTGTCAACCAGATAGTGAAGGTGTCATACAGCTGTCAACCAGCTAGTGAAGGTGTCATACAGCTGTTAACCAGCTAGTGAAGGTGTCATACAGCTGTCAACCAGATAGTGAAGGTGTCATACAGCTGTTACCCAGCTAGTGAATGTGTCATACAGCTGTTATAGTGGAGGTGTCATACAGCTGTCAACCAGCTAGTGGAGGTGTCATACAGTGGTTAACCAGCTAGTGAAGGTGTCATACAGCTGTTAACCAGCTAGTTAAGGTGTCATACAGCTGTTAACCAGCTAGTGAAGGTGTCATACAGTGGTTAACCAGCTAGTGAAGGTGTCATACAGCTGTCAACCAGCTAGTGAAGGTGTCATACAGTGGTTAACCAGCTAGTGAAGGTGTCATACAACTGTTAACCAGCTAGTTAAGGTGTCATACAGCTGTCAACCAGATAGTGAATGTGTCATACAGCTGTCAACCAGCTAGTGAAGGTGTCATACAGCTGTTATAGTGGAGGTGTCATACAGCTGTCAACCAGCTAGTGAAGGTGTCATACAGTGGTTAACCAGCTAGTGAAGGTGTCATACAGCTGTTAACCAGCTAGTGAAGGTGTCATACAGCTGTTAACCAGCTAGTGAAGGTGTCATACAGTGGTTAACCAGCTAGTGAAGGTGTCATACAGCTGTCAACCAGCTAGTGAAGGTGTCATACAGTGGTTAACCAGCTAGTGAAGGTGTCATACAGCTGTTAACCAGCTAGTGAAGGTGTCATACAGCTGTCAACCAGCTAGTGAAGGTGTCATACAGTGGTTAACCAGCTAGTGAAGGTGTCATACAGCTGTTAACCAGCTAGTGAAGGTGTCATAATAAACTGCTAGTTTCTCTGACTGCTCTGAAAACACATCTCTTTAGACTCACTTATCCTTAACTCTCCTAAATGTATTTTACACTATTTTGTATTTTATATTTTTTCATTGTTCTATATTTCAATTTGTTCCTACTGATGTAGGAATGGGCATTACGGTGGCACAACTGGTAGAGCTGCTGCCTCTCAGCGAGAAGGTTGCCGGTTCAAATCCCGGTCCGGGGCCTTTCTGGGTGGAGTTTGCATGTTCTCCCCGTGCATGTGTGGGTTTCCTCCGGGTGCTCCGGTTTCCTCCCACAGACCAAAAAACATGCTTGTTAGCAGGGCCGGCCCAAGCCTCCATGGGGCCCTAAGCGAAATCTGTTTTGGGGCCCTCTATTTCCTTTAAAAATGTGGATTACTGCAATCAACAGATGATTAGATAATTCACCCACCTAACACAAACTCATTGCAAATCTGACAGTCATGTTTACATTAGCCTATACTTAAAGTAACAAAAGAAAACAAACACCAGTATGCAATGTATGTTACAGCAAAAGTGTCATCTGGCTTACCAGTATTATCTTTGGTTCCAAAGAACTGCAGCAGTAATGCTCAAAATAATTTGTAGTGCAGAACAACAACAAACAGATGAAACAAGTTAGATGCGTAAAAATAAATTAAACTGTGCAAAAAACAGACACAATAAAATAAAATAAAAATATCAAGGAAATCCTTAAATAATGTGAATTAACAATTACTTAACTTGACACCACATAAAATGGTTTAAAAAGACATATAAAGTTGAATAATTAGTTCTTAAATCTATGTAAATGAATGCAATAGTTTGCAAAAGCTGAACATAAAATATTAAATAGGGTTAGGGTTAACCCTATATAGAAATAATTACTTTAAAAATTCAACTCCACTTAGGGGGCCCCCTAGTGGCCCCGGGGCCCTAAGCAGCCGCTTAGTTTGCTTATGCCTTGGGCCGGCCCTGCTTGTTAGGCTGATTGGTGACTCTAAATTGACCCTAGGTGTGAGTGTGAGAGTGGATGGTTGTTTGGTGTGAGTGAGACAGGTCCCTCTTGTAAATGAGTCCCCGTGACTCAACGAGGCTAGCCTGTATAAATAAAGGTTGAATGAATGTGTCAACTGTTTGTTTTGTTTCTTTAGTTTCTTCTTCAGCTGTTAAACTGCTACAGAAGAATATACAGATTTCACAGCGGATAGATGCAGCCGTGGGTTTGCGCTACTCGTATGGCGTCTGCAAATGTATGACGGCTTCACAGCTATATCCATGCGTTTGTGCTACGCATATGGCATCTCCACGATACATGCAATCTTCACAGAACACCGGCATGCATGCCCTCCGCTGGGGCCCGAGCGCCAAAGAAACCCTAATCAATAAAACCTTTTAACTGTATTCTCTCTCTCGTTTTGTGAGTCTCTCCAGGTTGAAATATATATATATTTCTCAACTTTCATCATTTTGTAAATCGCCCCCTAGCTTGTAAATTGTAGTTATGATATCCTTCATGAGAGTTTGTATATATTTTTGCTTATGTAATGTTCAGTTACGGAAGCGTAGTGCTGCCACCTGGAGAAAATATTTTTTGGGGCTTATGTAGTAATAACGTGATACGTATCAAGTACGTTATTACGTGATACGTATCACGTTATTACGTGATAATATCACATAATAACGTGATACGTATCACGTAATAACGTGATACGTATCACGTTATTACTACATATTATCACGTAATAACGTGATATGTATCACGTTATTACGTGATACGTATCACGTTATTACGTGATATGTATCACGTTATTACTACATATTATCACGTAATAAGGTGATACGTATCACGTTATTACGTGAAACGTATCACGTTATTACGTGATACGTATCACGTTATTACGTGATAAGTATTGATGTCCATCCACATGGTATCAGCACCATTACCCATAATGCAAGTTCGCTCATACGCTTGTTTTTGCCTGCATGCTAACAATGGCTAATTTGCAGAACTTGATCAAGTTTTACTTCATGCTTGGTCTAAAACATGGAGAGATACTGATGATGCTCCGCACTGTGGATAACATCATCATCAGTATGCGCACTCTGAGAAGAATCCTGAGCAGAATGGGACTGTACAGAAGGAAAAACCAGTCAGACCCTCTACATGTGGCTGCGTTCCTCATTGACCAGCTGGAGAGCTCTGGGAAGCTTCACGGATATAAGTTTCACCACCTTCAATGTGTTCAGAGTGGATACGTTGTGACTCAAAATACAGTGAGACACCTGGGGTGCGAATGACAACAAAGACTGTCTTACTGTCACACAAGGACTTACATTCATTACTGTATTAATATTTCTTTTACTAATATTGTCAATTACAGTTACTAACACCTCAGCTCAAAAACATTAAAAATTATCCAAAAAATCTAAGACCTACACCAAACTGCTGAAATTTTGGTTCATTTTATTAAATTTTCATCTGTCTACCAACAACTTTGCTCTGCTTTTACATTCATTTCCACATAACCAGTGGTGGAGAAAGTACTCAAACACTGTACTTAAGTAAAAGTACAAATAAACAGACAAAAATGTACTCTAGTAAAAGTAGAAGTACCACATTAATTATGGGTAATGGTGCTGATACCATGTGGATGGACATCTATACTTATGCATGGGCGTAGCCAGAATTTTGTGGGGGGCGGTTCGTTTTAAAGGAGAAGTTGACAATGCTGAACTGATGTGGCTGGATAGCTCAACTGATAAAGCTTCAGCCGTCAGTCCCAAAGGTCGTGAGATCGAGTCCCGCATGGTACAACATTTTTTTTTTTTTTATTCATTCCAAATTAAAAAAGCACAAGAAAACTATTTACAAAACAGCAAGGAATAAAACAATGCATTAAATGAAAGGAATCAGACGAAGAAAATAATCTTATCTGCCCCTTCTCAAACTATTTTTTTTCCAAACACTCTTTTATTGGATAAAAAAAGAAGAATGTGTTAACCACAGCCTGTGGTTAACACATTCTTCTTTCTTCACAGGCGCATATTAACTACTTTTTTATCCAATAAAAGACAAATGTAAAATTAGTTGTTTGAATCAAGTGTTTGAAAAAAAAAAATAGTTTGAGAAGGGGCAGATAAGATTATTTTCTTCGTCTGATTCCTTTCATTTAATGCATTGTTTTATTCCTTGCTGTTTTGTAAATAGTTTTCTTGTGCTTTTTTAATTTGGAATGAATAAAAAAAAAAAAAATGTTGTACCATGCGGGACTCGATCTCACGACCTTTGGGACTAAAGGCGGAGGCTTTATCAGTTGAGCTATCCAGCCACATCAATTCAGCACTGTCAACTGCTCCTTTAAAAGTGGGCGGTTCGTTCGAACCCCCCGAACCCCCCTTGCCTACGCGCATGTATCACGTAATAACGTGATACGTATCTCGTAATAACGTGATACGTATCACATAATAACGTGATACGTATCACGTTATTACGTGATAATATATAGTAATAACGTGATACATATCACGTAATAACGTGATACGTATCAAGTAATAACGTGATACATATCACCCAATTACATGATAATATGTAGTAATAACGTGATACGTATCACGTTATTATGTGATATTATCACGTAATAACGTGATACGTATCAAGTAATAACGTGATACGTATCACGTTATTACATGATATCATCAAGTAATAACGTGATACGTACGTATCACGTTATTATGTGATATTGTAGGAGGAGATGAAAAGACGACACAGAAGACGGGATGCAGAACTTCACTTTACTCAACTCCAACAGTTCTGGCGGTAAGCACCAAAAACACATCTTATACCTGAACCCTTTCACAATAAAACATCTGGTAAAACATCCGGTCCACTGGATGTGAGTAGAGTCCCCTAGTGGTCCACCACACACGCCCTCCCAGAACACCCAGTAAGGTCCATCACTAGTCCAGAATTTTAGGTTTGATCAAACGACCAGAACGGCTGAACCTGGGCCCTGCGAAACCAGTCTGATGAAGCGGAGGGCGACGAGGAGGGCCTACAGAAGAGTCGGGCTCCGCAGGCCGTTGAGAGTCTCTGGAAGGAGGACAGCAGTCCGTTAGCAATGCGGATGGAGGTCTGCCCCTGCGAGGAGCCTGGGCCGTAACAACCTGATCATCTGACATAACATGAGCCGGTTTAAGCCTATCGATACAGACAGTCTCAGTACGACCCCCTAAATCCAAAAGGAAATGCTTTGGACCTGGCTGGAGAACCCGAAATGGGCCATCATACAAAGGCTGTAGTGGTGTCCTGTGTGCATTGTGTCTGACAAAAACAAATTTAGAGGACTCCAGACTCTTAGGGACAAATGACTGCGGTAAACAGTGGTGTACCGGGCCAGGGACACGAAAAGATCCCTCCTGAGATGAAAAAGGGTGCAACGGTGGAGCGAACTGTGGTGAGGGAACCTCAGGTAAAAACTCGCCGGGGACGCGCACAGGCTGACCGAAAACCAGTTCAGCCGGGGAAGAGCTCAGGTCCTCTTTGGTTGCGGTACGTAAACCCAACAAAACCCAGGGAAGACGGTCAATCCAGTTGTCACCGGTCAATGCAGCACGAAGTGCAGCTTTCAATGACCTGTGAAACCGTTCACACAAACCATTAGCTTGGGGGTTGTAAGCGGTGGTCCTGTGGACGTTAGTCCCCAGACCCTTGGCCATGGTAGACCAAAGCTCAGAAACAAACTGAGGGCCCCTGTCCGATGTAATGTCTGAAGGGGGGCCAAAACGCGCAACCCAGGTAGACAAAAATGCCCGGGCCACCACTGCAGACGTTGTGGATGCCAGAGGAACCACCTCAGGCCACCTGGTGGTCCGGTCTATCATAGTCAGCAGATGAGTAAAACCCTGTGATGGAGGCAGAGGGCCCACCAGGTCTACGTGCACATGGTCAAACCGCCGACCAGGAATGGAGAAAGGTTCCAAAGGTGCTTTGGTGTGCCTGTTAACCTTAGCACGCTGGCATGGGACACACGTTGCTGCCCACTCCTTAACTGCTTTACGCAGACCGGGCCAAACAAACTTTGAACTGACCAGTTTCACAGAGGCTCTAACACCTGGATGAGAAAGGGAATGTAAGGAGTCAAAAACGCGGCGTCGCCATGAAACTGGAACCAGAGGGCGGGGCCTGCCAGTAGAAACGTCACAGAGCAGGAGAGGGCCTCCGTCATTCAACTGCCGTTCCTCCAACTTGAGGCCTGTGGGCCCGGACTGGAGCTCGAGTATTTCTGCGTCGCTACGTTGGTCCGTAGCCATAGCAGAAAAATTGATGCCAACGTACACGGGAGAGATCAGCACCCGGGAGAGACAGTCGGCCACCACGTTGGATTTGCCAGCCACATGCTGAATGTCCGTAGTAAATTCAGACACCGCTGCGAGGTGGCGTTGCTGGCGAGCAGACCAGGGGTCAGAAATTTTTGACATAGCAAACACCAAGGGTTTGTGGTCAACGTATGCAGTGAACTGGCGGCCCTCCAGGAAAAACCTGAAATGGCGTGTAGCCAGGTAAAGTGCCAGCAACTCCCTGTCAAAAACGCTGTATTTAAGTTCATTGTCCCGCATAGCGTACGGCTGAAAAATGCAAGCGGCTGCCAAACCCCGGAAACCTGCTGTTCTAACACAGCCCCCACCGCAACATCAGATGCGTCTGTTGTCAAAGCTATTTGTGCCGCTGGGGATGGATGGGCCAAAAGGGCAGCAGTGGCCAATGCAGTTTTACCCCAAAAATACACTACATGCGTTCCGGCTCCGCCCCGCTCCGGTCCGACCTCCGCAGCAAATACGCACCCATTATAATCAATGACAGAATTTACACTGGCTCCGCACGGCGGCGGCGAGCTGCGGAGAGCGGACGGCAGTCCGTCAAAATTAGAAATTTTTCTATTTCTGCCGGACGCCGGAGCTGTGCCGGAGTCAACTTTTGAAGATTACGTCGCACCAACAGGAAAAGGAACGAGCACAACTTCCGTATTTACAAAATAAAATCACCACGGGCGGACTTAATCCTAGCTCTATACGGATTTATTTGTACAAAAATGCTGTCAAACTATCATTTATGACTACGCCTACAAACGCAATACAAGAAATAAATAAATAAATAAAGTATTTT
>JBBPBX010032840.1:0-19485 GCA_038048925.1 Garcialebias charrua
CAGCGCTTGAGGACCACCACTTGCCAGGATGATCAACTACACAAAGACCAAACGACAGGTTAGGTTGTCTTTGAATAACATGAAGTACTAACAAGCCTTTTGCTGGTGAAGATTCTCAGTCGTCCAGGACATGATCAAATCAAAAAAGGCGTTCAATACAAGATCAACTGGACTTTATTTGTTGCAGAAAACGTTTCGACTCCTATCCAGGAGGCTTTCTCAATTCAGAATGGCAGCTGTGAGACAGAGAAGTTTTATACAGGCTGACATGCCACGCACCAATTTGCATATGTTGGTGCGTGGCATGTCAGCCTGTATAAAACCTCGTCTCACAGCTGCCATTCTGAATTGAAAGCCTCCTGGATAGGAGTCGAAACGTTTTCTGCAACAAATAAAGTCCAGTTGATCTTGTATTGAACGCCTTTTTTGAACAAGCCTTATGACCTTTGACCCACCTTGCTTTCCTGGTTGCCATAGGCCAGTATCTGTAGACAGTCAGTGGTGATAGCCAGGAACTTGACATTGGTTTTGTTGAGCAGAGCCACCATTTTCTGTAGACCTCCAGCTAAACGGACGGCCATCTTGGCTCCTTCCTGGTGCAGCAGGAGGTTGTGGAGGGTGGTGATGGCATAGAACAGGACAGAATCCACCGGAGAACTGAAAAGGTCAACACTATTACCTTACTAGATCCAGGCTGTAGTTTTTCTTACTCAAATCTGCCTTTTATGAATGATCTGCAGAACAGTTCTTATTATAGCCCCACTTATGATGGGTGTTCACCCAAATTTCAAGGATTTAAGAATTTTTATTGTCATTCACATCACATGTTGGTACATGAGGAGGAACGAAACTACCGTATGTACACAGGGTCCCAGTTACATCCAACAAAAATACAAATTGTAAAGAAAAACAGTACAGTAGTAAGATCGAAAATGGTGACACTAACAAAGGTTTTGCGCTGGTGAAGATTCTCAGTCATCCAGGACATGGTCAATTCAAAAACGTTCAAGACAAAAACAACTGGACTTTATTTGTAACAGTAGACAGTTCACTTCTCATCCGAGAAGCTTTCTCAATTCAAAGAGCAGGGGTTCAGGTTATAAAGCTGAGATAAGATACACATACAGATTGACCTGTCAACTCACAGTAGGGGTTTGTTAATCTACTTAAAGGCCTAGTTATACTCGCGCTTTGGTCCGCAGGCTGGAGCGTGCACGCTGTGCGCGCACTGAGCTGTGCGGCTTCATGCGTTTAGAGTTTTGCCGCTGTGTTTATGGTTGACGCACGGCGGCGCATGGCAAAGTGCTGTTCTTTTACGGACCAGCAGGTGGCAGTACCCTCTAAAACCTGTGCATATGTTGCAAGAAAGGGTGTAGAAGAAGAAATCTACTGTAGAAGAACTGTTTGAAATCACATAACAAAAAAAAAAGGCTTTCCGCTCACGTGCTGAACTGTTGTCTTTATTAGAGGAGCAAATCATAATAGAACAACAGTTATTGTGTCTTGCGGTTTTAATGCATGGAGCGGAGGAGGAAGCGATCACGTGACTTTTGGCAAAAAAAAAGTCCAGATGAAGAAGGAGAATTTAATACTGTACATTTGTATCACATACAAAACATTCCTCCATGCGTCGCGACGCAGTCTCCACGACCACAGCTGCACAGACAGCTGCAGGCTCTGGCGTGAAGTGTGTGAAGGCTGTCGGTGAGGTCCCCACCCGACCTGTCAATCAATTCAGTAGCGCCCACGGCGCGCGCACTAGGCTTGCGGAGTTTCAAAAATTCGGAGGTGCACGACACGCGCCAAACTGGCGCGCGGGGTCTACGCGCAGGGGCGGGGACGGTGATATTGCGTCACTTTTGGCGTGCGCACCCTCGCGCGCTGCGCGACACGTCGAGTATAAATCTAGCTTAACAGACGAGGCCCCTCTGGTCCCATCTGATAGGTGTGACACTGGCTGGGTATCAGTGCTAAAGCTGCATTATAAGTTTTTGAAAGTTGAAATCTGAAACCACCTCTTGTTTAGAGATGGTTTTTCTCTTTGGAACATTTTTGGACAAAGGTTTTGGTCCATCAAAACAGGATGCCAAGACAGTTTGCATTTCCTTGGTATAAAAACAACTGAAAATCTACTGGGCAGATAACTACAGTACAGCAAGTACATTAGGGCTGAATGATTTTGGAAAATAATCTAACTGCAATTTTTTTTTCTATAAATTGCAATTGCGATTTAAAACACAATTATTTTTTTAATATCTTCTCAAGTATTTTTCAACAAACAGAAGCAATAAATCAATCTGTTTTATAATAAACAATGTCAGATTTAGTTCAAGCAGAGATTACAATAAAGCAAACAAATCTATGCCTTTTCTTTTCACCATTTCCATTTTTTCTTGTTTCATAAACATAGTAATAGTAAACATGTTAAGTGAACTTCCTAACTACTGTCTGAACTTCACATGACAGTTAATAAATAAATATAAAAAATTGATATAAAAAAATTACTGTTTGAAGTTCAAACAGTTCGGTCAGTGATCCCTGTCGGCTGATACTTTGCTTACTTGAAGTTGAAGCACTGGTTGTTGTCATTCTAGCCATGCAACCATCGTAAATGTCTTTGTGGTGTTTTTTTTAAGTGTTGATAAAGATTTGTGTCACGTGACCAGTCAAATTGCAGCCTTCGCGATTAGAAAATCTCATTTTATCATATTGCGATATTATTGCAAATGCAATTAATTGTTCAGCCCTAAAGTACATGTGACCCTGTGTGTGTACATACATGTGACCCTGTGTGTGTACATACCCCAGCATTTTAACCAGAGCAGGGATTCCTCCAGACTTGAAGATGGCCAGCAGGCCTTCTCTGTGATGGGAAAGGTTGTGTAGCGTCCCTGCAGTGCAGCGAGCCGTCTCCACGTCGTTCGTGTTCTGCATGGTCCTGACGATCGCAGACACCATTTGAGGGGAGCGCATGATGGCGTGACGAGAAGCTTCTTTCTTCGAAAGCTGATGGACCATTACTGCTGCTTTGTTGACGACGACCTAAAAAGAACAATATATTAAACACCAGCACAAAGAAGAAAAAACAAGACCTGAGCAACAGCGTGTGAAAAGGATCACCTGGTCTTCATCGTTGAGGAGTTTGGTGAGTTCTGGTATGGCTCTGGTTGCGAGCTCGGCATCATCCTGATAGTTGATCAGGTTGACCACAGCATGTTTGAGCATCTGCGACGGTTCTGCCAGTCTCTGAACGTTAGTGGGGTTTGCAGCATCGTACTGTGTGGAGGGGATATGCATGCCCTCCTCAAGAGTCTCTGGGAACATTGCTGCACGCACCCTCTGTGCACGTGTCATGGCGTACTGACCGTCTATGTCTAGAACAGACAAGAAGAGCCTCTCGTTTAATAACTTTGTTAAACTGGTGCTTCAGAATCCTTAATGGGCAGCAGTGCTCAAACTCACCTTGTACTTGCTCCTGGGAGAAGTTCTGGTTGAAGCCCTGCTCCCACTCATACATGACCTGGTTTTCCATATCGTCTTCCTCAGGATTGCCCTTCCCACTGAGGGAGGGGGCTGTTGTGGTGGCTCCTGAGTGGATGCCTGAATCCAGGTAGGACTGTTGCTGCCAGTGGCTGACTGCTGCTTTACGGTCAGGCTCCATGGCCATGTCCAGCTCCATCAGATCAGCTGTTTAGGAAACACACACACACACCTGCTGTCAAGTCTTGTGTGTGATGTGCAGCTTGGATTTTAGATGCTTCTTTAAGGTTTCAGATTTAGTTATAAACTTACAACTAGGGGTATAACAATACATCAATTTATAGCAATATATTGATAAAATTATTACTGATTCAATTATATTGTGGCAAAACTAAAACATTGATTCATATCATCTTTAAAATACGCTTTTATTTTGAAATTCCCAAGACACGCCAGTGTCACCATTTCCGTGCACAGCTGCTTTCTGTGGCCACATCAGCAACATGGCAGACGAGGCAGAAAACACAGATAATGAAATTCACTCTCCTGCTGGATTTAAATCAACACTGTGGAAATATTTTGGTTCCAACAGAAGAACGGCTCAACAGACAAACTCATGTCGTATGCAACAGGTGCCAGTTTGGGTTCAAATACTCTGGAAACACAACAAATATGGCCGTTCACCTGAAGAAGAAACACGACATTGATAGCCATGTTATGTAAGCTCAATATCTATTGTAATTTCTTTACAACTGAAAGGTCATCAGGCACTTTAAAGTTAAATGCCTTTAAAAATGTACTTAAAATGAGAAATGTGAGACTACATGTACTGTATAATGAACAGGTCATTTATTTTTATTTTTTCATTAATTAAGAAAAAATGTTTTTTGCCTGGTGCCTGTAATAACAGAAATAAAATGGTAAAATCATGTTTGAATTGTTTTTGTACATTTATTTACATGTAAATGAGATGGGCATTTGATATCGCAATATATTGATCACAGACTTGTGAATCGAATATAATCAAAATTGTATCGTGACAGACTTTGTGATAGAGAAAAATCGTATCACCATACAAACAAATCAATATAATATATTGTGGTAAAGCTGGTGATTTACATCCTAGTTACAACTAAGTCCCACTACATTGAATGAATTTCTGAGCTTGCTCAGTCTCTTTATAATTCATCGTAGTAACAAATTCCACTTAGTTGAATTTTACACAAGATTCAAATTTCAAAAAATCAACAACTCACTGTTTAGTTACATAAATCTAAAGGGGAAGGTAATTCAGATATACTTCTCAATATGAGCATGCAAATGTGACAAAGACAAAATCTCCACAACTCACCCTGGGAAGCCATGTTCCTTTCTCAAACCACAGCCAGTGCAGCTTGCTGATCTGTGGAGGAAAAGAAACAGTCGTTCAAAGTGCCTCTGCAGCACGCTCACCTGTTCATGAAGCATCATTAACAAAAGGTCAAAGAGGCAAGGACAGAAAGAAAATGTAATATGAAAATATAACAAGAAATGGCCCAGACAAGCAACTTCTTGGTTTTCTTTCCGTTTCCCACCTCCTCCCTCTCCAGTTCCAGACAGAAATGTAAACAGTCCCAGCTCTCACACACAAAGGTCTCCATTAAGAGTCGCAGCTACCAGCTATTTAAGTGCGGAAGGACGAGGGAAGTGGAGAGGAGGGCACACACATTCCTGCACTGGCTTTGAAGCTGAACCCACTCTGCACAAAAGTAAATATCTGCCACTGGCAGGCGAGGTAAAGAAAGCCAGGAGACGTTCATTTAAGAAGAAAAAAGTCAAAAGAAATAAGTTTTTAAGTCTCCAGTTTATATCCAAAAGTATTATGACAAATAAAAACAGAAAAGGGGTAAAATGCTGACAAAGGCCTCTGCTAAAACAAAAAGGACGGGCTTAAAAGTTTAAATTTTTCCATCAGAGCTTTTCAAAAGCACGTTATTTATTCCAAAATAAATTAAATAAGAATAAAAACTTGATGGACTTCAATCACAGGAGCCAGGATATGTTTCAATGCTGAGAGGGAAACAAATGGAACAATGAATAAGACAATAGGTGAGACTTGATGGACTTCATGCAGGGAACATACTAGGGGTGCGAATCTCTGGCGAATCGATTCGATTCCGATTTTTTTTTGGTGTCACCATTCGATTTCAAAATGCTTTTTCGATTCAGAAACGGTTTTCGATTCAGAAACATTTTTTTATTGAAATGGTCATAAATTTAGTTTCAGTTTTGTAACTGACAAGCTGAAAAGAATAAACAACAATGTAAACAAATAGAACATTTATTTAAAACAATAATTTTAAGCTCAAAAAATTAAACAACAATGTGAACAAATGAAACATTTATTTAAAACAATTATTTTAGGTTCCTTACTGTATCAAATTTTTTGCATAGTTTGATATTTATACCAAAAATAGGAACAAATAATACAGGAGTGCATAAAATTATGTAACTTAAATTACCAGTATTATCTTGGTTGCCTGGATTTCTCTAAAACAATAAAATAAAAACCATCCATCCATCCATCATCTTTAACCTCTTCTTCCTTTTCAAGTCTCAGGTCACTGGTGTCCATGTCAGCCATCACTGTGTGAGAGGCAGGGGACACCTGGACAGGTCTCCAGTCCATCACAAGACAAATAATTCAATATACATGTATATAAAAATAAAAGTGAACAGACTTCAGCCTACCATAGTGTATTAACCTTTAACTCAAAATAAAATATAGACTTCAGTTGTTGTTTTTTACCATATTGATTAGGGGTGTAACAAGATCTCGTTGTACGAGATCTCGCAATATTAAACTCCCGCGATATCTCTCGTTGAGAGGTAACGTTGTCTCGCGAGTCGCTAATGCTAGCGCTAGCAGAGCCCCTAGCAAGTCAGCGTCACGGACAGCATGGCTTCGCCGGATGAAGTTGCTATAGAAGACGCCCCAACTACTGATGGAGGGTCCCGGTGCCGCAGACGCCTCTACATTGATGGAGGGTCCCGACGCTGCCCCGAATGTAAAGACACACTTGTGTAAACACCGGTGTGACCGGTGTTGCCAGATAGAGTCCCACCCACCCAAAGCACTCTTTACCCGCAAAAGTCAGAAGGAAAATCGCGGTGAACCGCCCAATCTGGCAACACTGGTGAGTGACGGCTGCAGATTCAGTGCTGATGCGGATATTTATGTTCAATTTTTGGAAAGTCCTGCGTGAATATCTATTTTTTTAAACAAAGTTGAACGTTCTAAGGTCTAAGGAGATTCAATCAGTAAAATGAAGACATCAGTTGAGTTTGTAATACATGTTAAAACAGAATAAAAGCCTTTTTGCGGCATAAAACCGATCTTTGAAGTTTTCTTGAACTAATATTAAAATCTCGTCTCGTTCTCGCGAACTCTGTAATTTGTCTCGTCTCGAGAGTTTTGTGTATCGTTACACCCCTAATATTGATTATTTAGTAAATATTTAACAAAATTTCAAAACCTGTGCAAGTTTACACAAAATCTCTTCTGAACTGTAATTTATAAACCATAAATTGTATCATTTAGAACAGGCTCCAGGTGATGTGTCTCATCTGTTCTCTCCTACCTGGTAAAAGACAAATTACATTAAGTTTGTTGTACAACTTGTCTATAAGTTTTAGTATAATATGAGAAAACAAGTTACCTTTTAGCTGCATCAGAACTTCGCCCACATTATTTTTGTTTCATGCTGGAGCTGTGTGAGCTTTATCTACATGAAGGAATAACATACGCTGCTTCCAGAGTATTAAAAATAAAAATAAACCCCTCAACGTCCACTGAGCTGTTTGCTCGTAAATTCCTTGTGATATAGCAGGAGATGGAGAGAGAAATCTTTGCAGCAAACTTCGCTGGTCGTCTGATTTCACTTTCATCTTCCGCGCATTTTATCGTATTTCCAAAATACTGTACCGTAGTTTTATTTGACACTTCTTGCAAACAACCGAGCTATTGTTAAGCTCTGTCTTCCCAGAACATTATAGGATAAGAAATTATTTTTAAAGATGAAGGAGCAAGTTGAATCCCCCCCTCCCTCCTTGCTAGCAGGCTTCATTCAGATAAAAGGAGCTGGCTAACTAGCTTGCTGTACGGTGGCCTACACGGCCAAAATTCTACGGCGGCCGAACGGACACAGTGCAATATGCAGTACACTCAGGAGTAGGAGCAGAAAAAATATAAAATTAAACATGTTTTAAAATCGATTTTGGTTTTTTTTACAATCAATTCTGAATCGCCAGGACTAAGAATCTAGATTCTTTTAAAAATCTGTTTTTTTCTGCATCCCTAGAACATACCCAGCTACAATCACAGCTGCTACATGGAGTCTGAACTGCTGTACTTTAATTAGGCTGAATAAAGTTGACATCTTCTGCCATATTTCTCTTTGGTCTTTTAAATGTTCTGACATGGGCTGCAGGAATAGTCGTGTACAAGCTGACTGTACCAACATAGCTCGAAATATTTCAAATTAATATATTTTAATGCAAAAAAAGAAAAGAAGGGTTGTAAGCTCGGCAGCATGGTGGCTCAACTGGTAGAGCTGCTGCCTCTCAGCGAGCAGGTTACCCTGGTTCAAATCCTGGTCCGGGGGCCTTTCTGTGTGGAGTTTGCATGTTTTCTCCGTGCATGTGTGGGTTTTCTCCAGGTACTCTGGTTTCCTCCCATAGACCAAAAACACGCATGTTAGGCTGATTGGTAACTCTAAATTGTCTCTAGGTGAGAGAGAGAGTGAATGGCTTGTCTCGTTTGTCTCCATGTGTCCCTGTGATGGACAGGAGACTTGTCCAGGGTGTCCCCGCCTCTCGCATAGTGATAGCTGGACATGGGCACTAGGGCTGGGCCATATCATATCGTTCAAGATAATACCGGTAAAAAAAAAGCTTGCTCGGGCAAAAAAACGGTATCATGATATGCTAATTTCATGAGGTAATATGTCAGGGTGCCCTGCCCCCTGAACAACCGAGCGCTTCGAACGACCAAACCAAACTGTGCACCCTCCCTCCACCTGTCTGTACTGGTGTAACGCTAATTAGTTACGTGCAATACTAGCTAGCTAAAATGCTAAAAACAAACAACGCGCATCTCAGCTTCTCTCCATCCAGCTCTAAACTGCAGGTACAGACAGCTCAACTGTCGCTCCCTCCCCCCACCCCGCTCTGAGCTGCCGGTGTGGGCTGCGTCTCCCCTGCTCTAAACTGTCTGTACAAACTCGCGCAGCTCAACTGTCTCTTGAGTTCCACAGTCGGTCCACGGACCAAGAGGCAGGTGATCAGAGACAGATCAGTCAGATAAATGAATCATTCCTGCATGAATAGATGAAGCTGAAACACCAACAAGCTTCAGGGTCAGCTGATCACCTTGTTACAAGTTCTGGAAGATCTAGCTCATTTAAAGGCAACATATATTTTGTTGTAGGTTTCATTTATGTTCAACAGATCTTAAGCTTCATTTTATTTAGTTGTTTTGGGAAACTACACCTGCACTTTAGTTTTTGTGGTGGATTTTGTTGATCTATATTTTGTGCAGACTTTTTCAATCTAAATAACAGAAGGATCATTTTTATTTTTTTATTTTTATACTTGGAGACTGAATACTTTACTAAATAAAGTAATTTCAGTAAAATTACCCCTTGTTGTTTTTTATTTTTATTTTATATAATATATAATNNNTAAAGTAATTTCAGTAAAATTACCCCTTGTTTTTTTTTTATATATATATATAATACCTGTACTGCAACATGATAAGTAAATTTTGTCAAATAAATAAATTTGAAAAAAAATTTGTTATATCACGAAATTTGTCGTTATCAGAATGCTCTGAAATATCACAACATTTGAGCCATATCGCCCACCCCTAATGGGCACCAGTGACCCCCACGACTCAGAAAGGAAGAAGCAGGTAAAAATGATGGATGGACGATCAGTTTATTTATTTATTTTTGAGTTTTTCAAAGAATCATTAAGATGCTTTGTTAATTTTAAAAACAAGTTTGATTTGTGGGAAATTAAGTCATACTTTATGGTAATCAAATAACCCCATGGAAGAGTGATGAGAAGTTAGAGAAGTGTCACAACTGACAAGGTGATGCTACGTTTATTGGATAAATACTAATTAAACACTAGTGAAAAGGGTCTTACTTTGGTTTCAGATTAATTAAACACTCCATCACTCTGAACCATAATGTGCATTTTGAGTAAAATGAGTCTTTTGAGGGTCCTGTCTGGTGCCGACTCTTTCAGACACAGAAATAGGGTCAAAGTTCAACACACAACACAAAGTTAAATACATGTACGTACTCTTAAATGAGACTGCAGCTCTGTTTGCTGATTCATTCAACCTTTATTTATACCGGTTAGTCCCGCTGAGCCTCGGGGACTCATTAAAGAGAGACCTGAGGGTTTACTTAATACTAAATCAGTCGGTTGACAAATGCTAGCAAACCTAATTTGCCAAATTAACCCTGTAGCTCAGCAGAAACGCAACAGATCCAGAATTTAAATTATTCTATCAGGAAAAAAAAAAAACATTAAATTTTGTAGTGAGGTAGTAAACATATACATTTTGAAATCCAGTTTGAGCTACAAGTTTGTTTTAGGGAAGTAAAACAAGGATATTGTTGAACATTTTAACAGCCAAACATTTACAGTACACTATTTTTATTTTTTTATTCCAGGCAGCAATCCACTGATGGCAAAAGCTTTGCTTCTATTTACATCATGAAAAGGTAGGGTTTAACCAAAACAATTCATAATTATAAAGAATATAAAGTTCTGTACAACTAAAATACTTTTTGATGTGTTAGCTCTACTTGCTCTAGATCAGATGGTCTCAATTAGAAATAAAATATATAAGATTTAATGTCTAAAGAGAACACTTTAGAGGTCTGGTTGGTCCACTATGGGAGAGTGCTGCTTGTGGGACTGAGTTTGTTTGAAGCTTCTCGGACTGATGAAGTCCTTTGGATGACTGACGAAACGTCTCAACAAAAAAGAAACTGTCCAGATGACCTGACTGAACTTTGTTGGACTAAAGAGGCTTTTTCCAACCTTTAAAGCTTCAGTATGTAGCTTTTTTTATGAACATATTTCTTCACTCTGTCACTACCTCCTGACAGACTGATGTTAGCCAGGTAATCTCTGAAAAAAAATTAAAAAAAATATTGTCCCCTTGCTTCTCCAGGTGGTAAATAAGCATTTCTAAAAAGAAAAGGTGACCCGCCATTTTCCAGCCAATAAAAACAGAGTTTGTAACCAGCCAATAAAAACAGAGCTTGAATTTGAAATTCAACAGACCACAAGGGGGCAGAGCCACATATGGCTCTGAGGGGGAGGGATCAGAATGCTTTGCCTGTTGAAAATATTTCTAAGTGCTGCAGTTCTACAGAAACTGCATACTGAACCTTTAATTAAAAAATAAGAAAATTTAAAAATTCAGTTGCTTAAACCATGAATCATCCTCCAACTGAAATCATCTCCGAGTTGTGTTGAATAAAAAATGGCACTTGTTGTCCTCCATACAAACAAAGACAGATCCTTGACTGGTGAGCGTGAAGAAGTCTGTTTTTTTGTTGCCAACATGCACAGACATCTAATGAGCCCCATCCCATCATCCTCCAAGTGACTAACACACAAACTTGAATCATGGCTGCTTAAACCACAAACTAATTTGCCGTTCACACGCCATCCCTGCTGCACTCAGCACAGTCCTAATGGGAGCCACATGTCTCACACGCCTTCATACGAACCAAACGTGCAATCAAAGCACACAGTGGAACCAGTTACCATTCACATTGGTTGTTAAGTGTTTTTTCCTTAGCTTTTTTGGAAAGACATAAGTATTTGTTCTCCAAACGAGACGATGAGAACAACAAAAAACGGAAAGTTGAAAAGTAAACTCGGGTCGAACAACAAACTTGTTGCTCAAAGAGGTTTTGGACATCCAACTAGCAGCCTGGCCACAAAAATCTGAGCAACCGGTTTCTTTGAAGCCAGATGTGAAATAGAACATGCAGAGCTGTGCCTGGTGCAGTTAAAAGCCGTGCAACTGAAAACAGATGTGTTTTGCGTGACACGCCAGTTCCCGCAGTAAGAACCACCCTGTGCAAAAGAAAACATCACCTCCTGCTGTGCTTAGACCCGTCCATTAAGCAGGTATTACACACCTGCATACAGTTTGAGTCCAGGACTGCTGCTCATGTAAACACGTCAATAGAATATCACTCCAACACAAAGGCTCAAATATTTATACTCAAAAACATCAGCATACAGAAGAAAACTAGGCCTCAAAAACAGACCAGATGGAGTGAAGCAGTGTTTAACTATTAAAACAGATATACAGATGTTGCTAATGTGGGCATAAATGTTAGCGCTGTACATTTGCAGACAGAGGACATGTACCGGTAATGCTCACCACGTTCAATACTGAAAATCTGTGTCCTGAATCACTTCAGGGTGTGTGGAGCTACGTGAAGTTTGATCTCTAAACGGTCTTCTTCCAATTCCCTCTTTTGAAAACAGGGGAAAATCCTCTTGGTTAATTTAAACCAAACTCTTCAAATAAACCGGATAACATTTAGTTATTTGGGGAGGGGGTGGATCGGTAAATAAATTAATCTTTCTTCTTGTGCAGAAATCTGTAGCTTTATGCAACTGTATGGGTTCTTCTGGACCCAGAAATCCATTTTTACAATAAAGCGAACTGAGCTCCAGAGAAACTAATTTAAAATGAGACTCCATTTGGTCCTTCCTTGCATTAAAAACGCAGGGCTACATCGAGATGCGTAAAGGACTCAAATGAGCAGAAATACTGGGCGAAGCAGAGAGAAAGGGTCTGCTGGAGGCCGGGCTGGGTAATGTGCAGGATCAGCAGAGCCCAGAGCTGCCGGCTGCCAGCACCACACAATGAACCAAACCCCTGCAGCCGCTGCACAAAAAATGTTACACATCTGTGAAGAAACAGGAAACACACAGGAAGGTGACTCTGTTGGGTCTAATTAACCAATTTAAAAAAATATCACACATACAAGAGAAAAAATATCTCTTTCCAAACCAGACACCAGTCTGGGTTCCCGTAACAACACGACCAGTGGAAAGACCATTTCTTGTGTATTGGCTGAAATCACACTGTCTCATGTAAACCTTGCGTTTCCGGCTGATTTTCAGAAAAATGATGCTGACTAGACAGCAAGTTGTTTTTCTGTTCCGTGATGCCTTTATGGTCGGGGATTTCTCAGCTGCAGACACAGGCAGGAACAAATTATGAACGTGGTCTAAACATGATTTAAGACACAAAATAAAGAGGATGCTTCTAATGAACTGTTGCAAAGATGTGTCAGAATAAACAAATGGAAACAAGTCATAAAGGAAGCTGCAACTTTCTCCACCTCCATAGAAGTATGGTTATAAAAAGGAACCATAAAGTGGAGCCTTTAGGGGAGCAGACCACAGCTGCAGCCTCCCGACATTTTTGTAGTTTTTTTTTTTTTTTTTTTTACCCCAAACAGCACAGAGTCAAATTTCAGTGTGTGGCTCCTCCTCGTCCTCAAGAAGGAGTTTAGTCGGTCTTTGTTTAAAAGGACCAGAAGAAAACACGTTTCAAACTTATTCTGGTCTGAAAATAAACTTTGAAGGAGGTTTAAACCGGTTCATCAAAGTTTCAACAGAACTTCACACGAAACGTAAAAGAAGCTCGAGGCTAACCCGGGAAGGTTTCAGCATCTTACGACAAAAAATAAATAAATAAAAACAAGTTCCACACGCGATTTTTCTTGCCCTTTTTTGTTGTTGTTTGTTTTGTTGTTGTCAAAATAAAACAGCTGTAAAACCCCCAAAAGACAAAACTCGAGTCTTCCATCGTGACTCAGAATAAAGGAATGTGACGGTGAGTGCACGAACCCGTCCAGGTTCGAGTAAAAATAAAAATAAAAGCTCGGACTCGACAGCAGTTCCACCTCCGGGTCTTTTAAGTTTTCAATTAACGCTACAAATGTTAAATCCCAATGAAATTTCTCGCTATTGACGAAAATACGTATGAAAACGGCCCAAGTCGAACTCCCAGCTCGTTCCCGGGAGGCGGTGTCTGGCACATCGCTCATGCCGCCGCAGCAGCGACCATCCCCGGCCTGGACACAACAATCACTCCGCTGGCGTTACCGCACAGCCCGGACACGACAAATAAAAACTTTAAAAAGTCGATAGTTTAAATGTTGAAGCCTACCCTTGTCGATGCAATTAATCCTCCCACTTGAGTTTTGAGGGATATAAACACTTCGGAAAGGTAAAAAAATAAATAAAAAACTCGAGGAAAATGTACAGACAACCGTGAGCCGGGAGCTTTCCTTCACTCCCTCCGCAGCAGCGTCACTGCGCAGACACACAGCAGACTGAACAGCGGAGTCTGGGAATTCTAAGATGGCGGCCGCTTTATATAGACCGAAGCACGCCCTCAGTACTCCAATATCCTTCCACAAAATAGAAGCTTAAACCACAAATGTTTAGCTTAAAGTCGCGTTATTCTGATATATTTCCATTTATATTTCCATATAACGTTACTACTATTATTTGGACTGTATAATCAGTGGATTTTTAGTGAATTAAGCTAGCCCTAATGTATGCCGGGGTATGAATACACAATGGAACGAAGTTCCAGCGAATAAGGAGGAAATCCGATCTCTTTCATCGAGTTTTCTCCCTCTGTTGAAAACATAGAGCTTTTATCACTTTAGTAAAGTTGCACTTCTCGCCCCATTTACTGAGAATGTGAGGGTCTGCGCGAGCTGTCATTTAACAAGTATTTTCTCCATATTCCAAATGGAACAAAAACTAACAAACTAAATTAAAACGTTACAACTTTAGAAAAATGTGCAAAATGGGTTGCACACAAACGCAAATAAAAAGCACTTTCAAAAAGGTGCCATATTAATATTTACTAGCAAAACACCGAAAAAGAACCAGACAAAAATAAAACAGTACATCATGTTGAAATCAAAATGGTCTTTATTTATTTGGCATGTGTTACACTCAGATGTTTAATATACAGCTGACACATGTTTGTGAGATTCAAAGCTGGTGTTCGTTTTGTTCTCATGTACTCATTCGTGTGGATAAATAAAAACAGTGATTGTGCCTGAGGGCAATAAAGCAAGTCGTTCAGGTTGGAGCAGCCTTCTTGCATTAGTGCTCAACTTGAAAGTCGGTGATTGTCAGATGCCAGAGAGCTGCTGTGCTCAGGATTTTACAACAAACAGCTCATAAAGGGGGGAAAGTGATTAAATATCACCATCATGATTTTACTGAGTTTAAAAAATTTCCACAAGAAACTACACAGAGCCATTCTAATTACTGTACAGTATTAGGGATCTGTGAGCGTGCACAACAGTGTGATCCTTTTATTCTCTGATCACAGCCATTAATTGTCAGGTGTTTGGTTCCATAACAACTAAGTTAGACATTCAGTATGCATTACGGGCCCCCTCATCAGTGTTTGGTGTCTGCAATAAAAGCTGTACATTTACACCACTCCTTTATTCAGAGAGAGACAATGTCACCAACAAACAAAGGTAACATGCTCTGATGTCATCTGCCTGGAGGCGACTTCCATTAGGCTTTATTTACAGTGTGAGGGAGGGACGGATCACTGCAAGCAAAACATCAATCAATCAATAGGATTGACAGGAATCAAAGTGACACACCGAGCACATGACTCCACCCTGAGTCAGGAGGTTGCAACATGAACACCGAG
The DNA here is from genome assembly GCA_038048925.1 of Garcialebias charrua. Taxonomy (NCBI): domain Eukaryota; kingdom Metazoa; phylum Chordata; class Actinopteri; order Cyprinodontiformes; family Rivulidae; genus Garcialebias; species Garcialebias charrua. The sequence continues at coordinate 15,272 of JBBPBX010032840.1, forward strand.
CGTGATGGATCATATTGTGAATTGCTTTCGAACCGCAGTGAGAATTACAGCTGTCAGCTCGATCCGTTAGCGCCAGCAGGTTCCAGACCAGGAGTCGCATGAGGAGCGTGGTTACAGAACCAAACCTCACCTCAGGAAAACACCACGACTTGACGCTGAAGGTTCAGGTACTCAGATCACAGGCGGACACATCAGCGAGGAGGTTCTGTAATCATCAGTCAGGTGACAACTTTGTGCTGATCTGCATGGCCTTCTGTAAACTCCACTTCTTCCCACTATACGTTCAGAATATCAAACACTGTGTTTGTGAGGGCACCCGCTCGAAACGAAAGTCTTTGATAAAGTACATTAAAATATATTATTACACAAGTCTTTTGAACAGAGAATGGTACATGTGGCGTCTGACATAATCATGTTTGTGTTAGATGGCAATTGCACATTAAAGGCTTCACGTGCTCGCACGGTTGTGAAGAAGAAAGTGCTCGTAAACTCCTTCATGAAAAGACATACCTGCTTAGAGATGAAATGTTGTTTACCTAATCTAAACAAAGCCGTTCCAAGAACAAGTATATACAGTGTACAGTACAGTACATGGCTGCAGCGCTGTCTCAGGTTGAGTGCTTGAAATAAACAGTAAAAGAAATGAGAGAGACCTGGGTCAGAAGAACCGTCTTGATTTATCTTATTATGTTAAACATCATTTTTCTAGTCATAATGAACATCAGGCTCCAGGAGAAGGTTTAACCGTGGTGTTATCACTAAACTGGGTTATTACCACTAAATCAGGTTATTTTCACTAAACCAGGTTATTACAGCTAAACCTGGTTATTATCACTAAACCAGGTTATTATCACTAAACCAGGTTATTATGGCTAAACCTGGTTATTATCACTAAACCAGGTTATTATCACTAAACCAGGTTATTATGGCTAAACCTGGTTATTATCACTAAACCAGGTTATTATCACTAAACCAGGTTATTACAGCTAAACCTGGTTATTATCACTAAACCTTTTTTTCCCCACTAAATTAGGTTATTTTCACTATACTGGGTTATTATCACTAAACCAGGTTATTGCAGCTAAACCTGGTTATTATCACTAAACCAGGTTATTATGGCTAAACCTGGTTATTATCACTAAACCAGGTTATTATCACTAAACCAGGTTATTACAGCTAAACCTGGTTATTATCACTAAACCAGGTTAGTGTCTATGAGTGCACACCTATTTCTCCAGCTCCCCGGGCGCTTTCGGGCTGCTCACTGCACCACCTGGTAGGTGGTTGGGTTAAATGCAGAGACGAATTTTGTCTGTGTATGGGAAACATACGCAGATGACAGGAATAGACATTATTATTATTATTATTATTATTATTATTATTATTATTATCATTATTATTATTATCACTAAACCAGGTTATTATCACTAAACCTTTTTTTCCCCACTAAATTAGGTTATTTTCTATACAGTACTGTACAGTACTGTTATTATCACTAAACCAGGTTATTGCAGCTAAACCTGGTTATTATCACTAAACCAGGTTATTATCTCTAAACTGGGTTATTATCACTAAACCAGGTTATTATGGCTAAACCTGGTTATTATCACTAAACCAGGTTATTATCACTAAACCAGGTTATTACAGCTAAACCTGGTTATTATCACTAAACCAGGTTAGTGTCTATGAGTGCACACCTATTTCTCCAGCTCCCCGGGCGCTTTCGGGCTGCTCACTGCACCACCTGGTAGGTGGTTGGGTTAAATGCAGAGACGAATTTTGTCTGTGTATGGGAAACATACGCAGATGACAGGAATAGACATTATTATTATTATTATTATTATTATTATTATTATTATTATCATTATTATTATTATCACTAAACCAGGTTATTATCACTAAACCTTTTTTTCCCCACTAAATTAGGTTATTTTCTATACAGTACTGTACAGTACTGGGTTATTATCACTAAACCAGGTTATTGCAGCTAAACCTGGTTATTATCACTAAACCAGGTTATTATCTCTAAACTGGGTTATTATCACTAAACCAGGTTATTTTTACTTAACCGGGTTCTTTTCAATAAACCAGATTATTATCACTAAACCAGGTTATTATCTCTAAACTGGGTTATTATCACTAAACCAGGTTATTATCTCTAAACTGGGTTATTATCACTAAACCAGGTTATTATCTCTAAACTGGGTTATTATCACTAAACCAGGTTATTATCTCTAAACTGGGTTATTATCACTAAACCAGGTTATTATCTCTAAACTGGGTTATTATCACTAAACCAGGTTATTTTCACTAAACAGGGTTAGTGCTGCTCAACCTAGTTAAACTGGGTTATCATCATCATTGCAGACATGTTCCTGTTTTTAGGATTTTACCGTTTCGTAATGTAGCTTGTTATTATTTATTTTATATAATTTTTATTTACTTTTCATTTTACGTGTTCTTTGTTTAAACAGGTCTCTCTTGTAAATGAGTCCTTGAGGCTAAATGAGACTAACATGTACAAATAAGTGTTGAATGAAAAAAATCTCATCACTATTCCTTGTTATTATCAGTGAACCGGGCTATTTCCACTAGACAATTTAGATTAGACGGACTTGATAGTCATTTAGGAAACACAACGTGCACGTGTGAGTTCCAGAGTTGAGTTTCAGTCACCACAAGATTTAAATCTCGAACAGGACGTCGTCCTCCTGCAACCCCTGAACCTGGATTAAGAGCCGAGTTTTAAATCTGATTTATTTCCTGTGAAGATCCCTCTGAAGTCTGATCTGTGAAAGTCTGCCTCACGCAAACAGTCTTTGCCTTCGTTCTCGGAAAAAGCAGCATCAGTTTTTAAGCTTAGTTCATCAGATGATTCAAAAAAATGCATCACATTCATGGAAGTTATTTATAGAGATTTGCATAACTTGTTAAATTTAGACGTGTCAGAATGACTCCTTCCTGTCAAAAGCAGCAGGATGATGACACTTTGGTCAGCCCTGCATGACAAACCTTCCAATGAGTGAGGTCAGAAGGGGAAATATTATTGAAAAAGTTACTTTTTAAATCCTAAACGTTAAAGGAGTGAAATGCATGAGCTCAGTGCTGTAATAATGAGGAAGAAGCTCTGAATCAGCAGGACATGCACTCAAACACATTTATTTATTCAGGTACAGCTCATATTTCAATAACACTTCAGATACAAACAGTGTTTAGAAAAATAATTTCACAAAGAGTCTGGTGCCATGTTCAGGATGCAGCTTCAATGTATGTCATATTCAATCCTCTCCATCCTGGTTTTATCGCAGGAGTTTTTAGGACACGTGAGGTTAAACATCATGGCTAATCCTGGCAAGACCCTGCAAAAAACATTAATCTATCATTCCCGTGGAGGGGAAGCACAGATTATTCTGTTGGCAATCAGACACGCTGCGGCTGTGAGGCGACCCAGAGGCTGCAGCACTTCAGGAAGCAGCTCAGCTCCACAGCTGGACAGATGTTCAGGCAGCACCGCGAGCTCACCGACGACTCATTCGTAAATGAAGGTCTGCAGCAAAACACACACATATACCCACAGACATATTATAAGTGCTATATTATGATTCCTGCAAACATGATCAGTTTAATACAAACCTGCTGAGGAGAACGTCTGACAATATTTATTCTCTTTAACTCAAACATGGTCATTGGAGTTGAGAACAGTCCTGACCGTCCATTACTGTGAGTGCACGACAACGTATCAAACATGTTGAAACAAACTGCGAACATTGATTATGACATCGTGTCGTACCTGTTCACACCTGCAGAGCATCAACAGTCCCTCAGGAGCGTGAGGGAACCCTGAGGAGAGGACAGGAGGTCATGGGTCACGCTGCTGCAGAAACAGAGCAGAGACGTTTCCACCTGTGTCAGTCATTCTGCTTCTGTTTGTGTGTGTTTTCTGTCAAATACGCTTTGCATGAGCTGGGATCGTGCACTAATGCTTGGTGCTCAAATGCCAAAGAACCCCCACCACCACACACACACACACATGCATGCATGCACACAGGCTCACAGGCCTGAGGGGTGTGGTTTCTTTCTCTCCATGTAAAAAGAAAGGGGCAGCTCCAAGCTATAGAAAGGGTCAGACAAAACAAATACTGACCCCCCCACCACCACCACCCACACATACACACACTCATGCACACACACACACACACACGCACACACACACA